>JASAMV010004329.1:0-225793 GCA_030248065.1 Rhynchonema sp. JSB1_4
ATCCCCACCTTTCTTTTTCCTCTTCTTACTCTCCCAATATAAGTTGCGGCGGGATTGTATTCAGGAGGTGTTTTTGAGTCAGTTTTTCGGGCCGGCTCGTGCCCCGTATGTGAACCCTAGGATATTTCATCAAATAAACCAAACTACGCAAGTTGCGTTCGTAACCCGCGGTTTCTGTAGTTCGACGTCGTCTCGTCGCCGTTTCTTCGTACCACAGCTGTCTGAAGCTGTGCAGGCCCTGTCGTTGGACTGTTGCCTGGGTTTTGGGCCGTTACTTGCCCGGTGCTGCGTTGGGGGCAGTGTGCAGTGTTGAGGTTCTTGATAACCTAGCACTTTGGTTTTGTGTCTGGCAGACTTGAGGGCTGTCCAGCACACCTGAAATCACTGGTCCGGGGAACCCCTGGCATTTTGTCGCCACAATTTGCGGACATAGTTTTTGCACACCGTCAACCCTGGTGGTCGGCAAAATAGGTCTGTATTGAACTCGTACACTGCAGTCAAGCCACGCTCATTGCTCGCTCTCGTTATTTAAAGCGCAGCTTTCTTGTATTGCAACAGCGCGTGTTTTATTCGCGTTTATTCCACAACTACACAACGGGCATTCTATTTCTTCAGGCCAATTAATCAATACACAATCCGTAAAGCACCATATTAGCGTGGCCCCCGACTGGCAGTGTGACATTTGGTTCTTGCTGCGTGAGAGTTTAATAACGCCCTGAACAGCATTCAAATGCGTGCAAAGTTTGACGGCTGCTTGAAATGCGAAAGACCCCCTTTAATGAATAACTATCGCCAAATTTGATTCGCAGGCGATGTGTGGCAGCTATTGGTCGCACAATGACCATATAAAAATTCATCAAATCAATCCTGATTTTCACGTTCACTCACTCTTAACTACTGTGCTATTTGTGATTCTCACAAAACATTTTCAGCTGAAAATAATCCAGCAGATCAACCACGTTGCCGCAGGTCTGAAACATTCTCTTTACTGCATTCTTTGTGTGTGATCGCGCAACGCAACGTCATTGCCCCGCCCCTTTCTGGTTCCCCGATTCAGGAAAAAAATTTTACAAATCCTAACAAAGCAATGGGCCGACAAAAAAAAACCATGGCCGCCGCCAAAGGGGGTCGAGTAGCAGTGCCGAATTCGACCCGATGCCCAAACGAAGTCTCTGGCACACGGGCGTTGCCATTGGTGGCACGCTGCATGTGTGCCGCGGGGGGGGGGAAAAAAAAATTCAAAAGAGGGCACGAAAGAGACGGGGGGGATGAGTGGTGGATTGATTAGTAGGAAGTAGTTTAAAAAAGGAAGTAGGTCGCCCCGCAACAATTAGCAACCAGCCACTGTTTGCGCATCACCCCCCGATTGGTTGGGGGTGGGAGGGTGGGATGGACCACCCACCCCACCCCCAAAGGAGAGAGGTTAGAAAAAAAATGCAAATAACAAATAGATAAAGTAATAAGTGAACAAAACGCTTTGCACAGTTATTGGTAGCATAATGACTATATAAGAATTCATCAAATCAATCCTGATCTTCACGTTCAGTCACTCTAATCACTGTGCTATTTGTGATTCTCACAAAACATTTTCAGCTGAAAATAATCTAGCAGATCAGCCACGTTGCCGCAGGTCTGAAACATTCTCTTTATTACATGTTTTGTTCACTTATTACTTTATCTATTTGTTATTTGCATTTTTGAACTGAACTCTTTTCGCGAGTGAAGTGGGTGGTCCATGAAACCCATCATCCCATCACCAATCAGCGGTGAAGCGTGACCAAACAGTGGCTGCTAACTTTGCAGCGCGACCAATTTCCATATTTAAACAAGTGCCTATGAATCAATCAAGCACAAATCAACCCCGACATTCCGTCCCGACTCATATTGAATATGTTGTTCGCACATCCGCCATACACATGCAGCGTGCCACCAATGGCAACGCCCGTGTGCCAGAGACTTCGTTTGGGCATCGGGTCGAATTCGGCACTGCGACACCAGACCCATTCGCCGCCGGCATTGATTTGTATTGGTCGCACAATGACTTTGTAAGAATTGGTAAAATTTTGTTCCTGAATCGTGAAGCAGGATAGTGACGGGGCGATGACGTAGCGCGATCACACACAAAGAATGCAGTAAAGAGAATGTTTCAGACCTGCGGCAACGTGGTATCTGCTGGATTATTTTCAGCTGAAAATGTTTTGTGAGAATCACAAATAGCACAGTAGTTAAGAGTGAGTGAACGTGAAAATCAGGATTGATTTGATGAATTTTTATATGGTCATTGTGCGACCAATAGCTGCCACACATCGCCTGCGAATCAAATTTGGCGATAGTTATTCATAAAGGGGGTCTTTCACATTTCAAGCAGCCTCAAATTTTGCACGCATTTGAATGCTTTCAGGGCGTTATTAAACTCTCACGCAGCAAGAACCAAATTCACACGCCAGTCGGGGGCCACGCTAATATGGCGTTTACGGATTGTTATTATTAATTGGCCTGAAGAAATAGAATGCCCGTTGTGTAGTTTGGAATAAACGCGAATAAAACACGCGCTGTTGCAATACAAGAAAGCTGCGCTAAATAACGAGAGCGAGCAATGAGCGTGGCACGCCATTACAGTCAATACAGACCTATTTTGCCGACCACCAGGGTACGGTTGCAAAAACTATTCCGCAAATTGTGGCACAAAATGCCGGGGTTCCCCGACCAGATCAGTTGCTGGACAGCCCCAGTCTGCCAGACACAAAACCGAAGCTAGTATCAAGAACCTCACACTGCACACTGCCCCCAACGCAGCACCCGGCAAGTAACGGCCCAAAACCCAGGCACAGTCCACGACAGGGCCTGCACAGCTCAGACAGCTGTGTACGAAGAAACGGCGACGAGACAACATCGAACACAGAAACCGCGGGTACGAACGCAACTTGCGTAGTTTGGTTTATTTGGTGTGATATCCTTGGGGTTCACATACGGGGCACAAGAGCCGGCCCCGAAAACGTATCAAAACACCTCCTGAATACAATCCCGCCGCAACTTATATTGGGAGAATAAGAAGAGAAAAAGAAAGGTGGATTAAGCAGGTAAGCGGCGTTTGAAAAACAAAACAACCAATAGAAAAACACGAAACAACTGCTGGTCTAAAACCGGTAAATTGTGGTGAAGTGACTATGGAATGCGCTAGGTGGGATGGCATCACACAGCCCCCTCAAAAAATGAAAATTCCCTAATTTTCATCACATATCAAATTGTCAACTGGTGTATAGATAAGAGGGTGAAAACTCAAAACGAGAATCCTACAAAAGAAAAATGAGAATAGCCCTCATAATTAAGCGAACCTTACACTGCCTACCTAACCTAACCTAAGCTTTACCCGTTAGTAACCAACTCCATCGTCTTCTTTCGAACCGAAACGCCACAACGTACGAACCAGCGAACGAACGATGATACGAACGACGACAGTCCACGATGATGGCGCATCGAACGACAGTGAACAACGGACGTAGTAGTAGGCGATGTAAACGTGTGATGTTGATGGTGCAAGTGTCGAAATTGGCGCGATGGACATGCGCCAATTTTAAATGTTGTGTGGTTGACGACGCCAAATTACGGCGCGTAGAGAATGAAGGCGGAGCCTCCTTCAATGCAAGCATGAACGACGAATCGGCAAAGACGACGAACAATCATTGCAAGACGTGTTGCCGCACGTTGAAAGAGGTAGTTGTTGCGCTATTGCATAAACGACTGTTGAAAAGTCAAACGCAGCAACTGGGAGCGCGAAACAAAACCAAAACACAAATGTAAGCTGGTGCAGTGAAAATGAGGCCAACGCGAATATGCATCTCAGCGGTTGGTTGATCGCACAAACACGCGAGACGACGCGAAAGGCTGACTGTTGCAAATAAACATGGATACTTGGCCGTTAGCTGTATTACCAAACGCATACTTGAAATGCGAAAATGAAGGCACCAATGAAATAAACGCCAAAATTGAAATGCAGAACAAACGGCGATATCAATTGCGCACACGATTACTAGATGGATTGCGCGTCAACTGAAAACATTGAACAAATGGTGCGCCAAGGGTCACGCGATTTGAGGAAGAATCATTGATGTTGAAACGAAATCGTTGACGCTGACCCTTGTACTCAACGTTCAAGAACACAGAGTTGTCATCAGTCGCGGTCGAACTCAGCGAATTGATGCGCGACGAATTTGCAGCAAATTGAGAAATGCCAATCGATTGCAACAAGTCGCGACTGATGGAACACCAGCGTTCACGCGAGTCAACCTTGCAACGCCAATGACGACCTTCGATACTTGGACGAATCGACCAGCCACCACGCCGATTGGAAGGCGGAAAAGGCGTCGATGAAACAGCACCGATCGTGGATCGAAGTGGACGAAGAGAAGACAATTTACTGCGCTGTTGTTCAAATTTGATGTTGTGCTCAATGCGACGCGCACGCTGCACTGTTTTGTTCAGATCGGCACAGTAGTCGAATTGCAGAAATGCTGCACGCAGATGCGGCAGAAGGCCATCGGCGAATTTTGATTGCAGCATCGATTCATAATCAGCTAGCCTATGCGATTTACACGCCTTAGAAGCTGCGCGAGTGAGACGATTGTAAAATTGGTCGACTGTCTCGTTTTTTTCCGCCCCTCCTCCCAGGAATTCGACAAAAGACTCCGCCCCTCGAGAGGCAGCGGCAAAAGGCGGGCGGCATGTGATCCTGCGATTAGGTAAAAGCCCCGTTTTCTACCGTTTTCTAAGTGTATCATGTGTTTTTGTGCTTAAATCTTGTTCCTCCGCTAGGTTCTTATTCTCTTTCTTTCCGTTTTTCGGGTTTTCAGAGTTGTTGGTGTCTGCTCGTTAGCGCCCGTTGCGCTTTATGTTCAACTGCTAATCAACCGTTCATCATTTAATTGCGTAAAACTAACAATGTAACGTCGCCGCGGAGTTACTTCGTTCAAGTGAAAAAGGGCAAATCCAGCTGTCGGCTTGTCCGACAGCTCCCTACGTCGAGTTATCGATATCATCGTTAATATATCTTCTATTTCACCGGTATTTCGTGTGTGAGTGGAGTTCAGGAACCGCGTACAACCCGCTGGTTCACATGTGGTGAGCCTCGACAACGAGCGAACAACTTGCAGCGCAACCAACGACGAAGGAGTCGTGTTTTGTAGAGTTTGGGGGGTGATTTTTGGGGAATTTTTGGATTTTTCATCGCATCTGACGCCTTCTCTCTTATTGAGGCTTCGTCGCCGACTTCGCGCTGAACATCTACGACATCTACGACAACGACAACAGCGTCTACAACCTTCGCCCCGACCGCCAGCAGCCCCAGCCAGCTCTGACAGCTGGTACTTGAGTTCTCGTGACGGCATTAGGGTCTGGACCGCCGAAGGTCTGGACCAGGCTGTGCGAGTGCTAGGTGCCGGTTGTTGGAGAGCCGGGCCTCAACGAGCGTCATCGTCAAATCAACGCATCACGACGATTCATCAACCAACAGCGCGAAAACAGCCGAAAAACATCGCTTCACCGGCCGCCTGTGTGTAAAAGTGGTGTTTGTCTGGGGGTCGAATTTGGAGTGCGGGAACGTGTTCCCGGCGGTCTGCTGACGCGTTTTGGACGGAACTCTGCCCAATTTTTCTAGGCAGAACTCTGCCCATTTTTTTCCGGATTTTTTCGACATAGTTTTTGGTCGTCGAAGTGCGAAAGTTCAGTGTTGGGTGAAAAGTGACGATTTTTGGAGTGGATTTTTCGGCAGTGCTGCGACGCGAACGGCACACGTGTGGGGCATCGCTACAACCGTCAGACGCCTGCGCAACTTTCCAGACCGACGCCGACCCGAAATCCGCATTTTGAAACATCAGCTGAGCGCAAAGTACGAAAGACGGTTTTTTGACGATTTTGGAGCTGTTTTTGACTTTTGAAGTGTCATTTCTTCTCGCCACTGCTTTCTACGTGCTGAAATCCGATTCGACATCGTACCTTGCAACTAGTACTACAAATAAAATATAACGTTCGTGCCAATTGCTGCGATTTCAATAAAAATATAATTTGATATATTTCGTCTGGGGGGATTCCCCATAGTTAAGGAATTTTCTCAACTTTGTCAGAGTGATTGTGTTGTGTTGTGACGACTTGGACAAGGCAGCGACACATCAAAAGAACCGCCGTGGGACGCTCTACAATTTGATACCAGACTCAACGCGTCAACTACAAAATCGACTGATTTCGACTCTGTTCAGAATTTCGCCAAAAAGTCATCTTTCAACTTGCGTTTTCTGACCGTAGCGACCAGTTTCCGTGTTCGTGTTTCTGTGACGCTTGGAGAACAGCAGTTTCTAATTTTTTCGAGTGCGTTTGCAAAAAGAGCGGATCGATTTGGACGATTTTCGACAAAAATTGGATTTTTTTGCGATTTTTCGGCAATAATTTTCTTTTAACTCCGAACCGTGCTGAGCATCGGTCAACGCGTCACTTTCTTCAATTTTTCGACATTTCTGCGTGAATAAAAGGTGGCACGTGCGAAATAAAGATTATTTGTGCCAAGAACAGCGATTTTGTGATCGAATTTAGTGTTTTGTTCGTTCTGTGTTGCTGTCGAGTGGACTTGTGAGTGACAACGCCGGTGACCTACAACAGCATCAGCGCCTCAATCGCAACACAACAGACATCGCGTCGTGACTTCAACCACTGTGCACTTCAAAGTTCATCTGATTTCGCCGTCTATCACAAAACCTACGTGGGTTTTGTCTGGTTTTGGTCTTGTTTGTTGGTGCTTTGTGAACAACTGCTGTGCTGTCAACTGCTGTCGTCATGGCAACTAACGCAAGTGGCGGTGACGCACCTGATCAACAACAACGGACCGCATGCACCTACTGTCAGTCAACAGAACATCGGAGTCAGAATTGTCCATCAATAAATAGAGGGCTGCGGCAGATTGCAACGAACATTTTGCAGGGACTTTCACCCTTCGGTCGACATCCCATACAAAGACCCAGCGCTATTTCGGCATCGACATCGAATCAGGAGCAAGGTGCAGCTGGTGGTGTTAGAGGTCGTGGTAATGTGAACACACGATCAACGCGACAACACCCACGTCTGGATGAAAATCGACAACAGATTCAGGCTTCGGCACAAGGTAACCCTGATGTTGCACGTCTGCACAATCAACTGGCAACGTACGACCAACATCCAGCGAATACTGTGAACGGACCGTCGACATCTACACCTCAACCGCCGATACTGACAGTGAATGGTCAGCAACAACAATTACCGTCTGCAGTACCACAACAGCAGCCATCGCAACTGTCGACGTCGGACATGAGCATCGAACATCAAAATTTTGCCATGGATGCCGTACAGCCAACTCCTATTGCGGCTCACACTACGCAACATGACTTCGTACAGCCAACACCTATTGTGAATCGTCCGCCGCCGCAGAACATCAGTGATCAACGACAACGGGAGAGACCGATCTTGACTATGGCGGTACCCAGTTTGGATACACCAGAAGCCAGGGCCAGAGGCGAAGTCGTACCACACATGGTCATGCAACCACTACAGAACGGTTTCGTCAATTTGAACGTGGTGGAATGGCAGCAACGTGATCCAATGACAGTTTGCAGATTCCAGAGGTACCTAGCGACCAGCCCTGAGTACTGCAACATGAACTTCGATGATATGACGAATTGGATTGTGCATCAATTTGACATCTTGAAATTTTTCGGTGAAGAATTGGGATTGCAGAACATCGACGAAGTGACCATCAGATTCCTTCGCATTGTGCAAGGTTATGAACAACCGGAGACACAAGGTGCTATCGAACCACCACCGATGTTGCCTGAAAATCAAGGGATTCAGGGTCAACAGCAATTGGACTCGCTTGATTCGGACGACGAAAACGAACCACCGAATGCTCAACATCAGGCACCAGGTAGCTCGGACATACATCAGCATTTGCGAACGACTAGATCAAGTCAACGAGTGACCATTGCAGGAGCAGACCAGAATGGCCGGTTTAATGTTGGGAATATGGCACAGACCTCAAATAGTCGCGATATCAGCGGTGTTCAGCAGCAACGTCGCACTACACAGCCTTCCCGATCAAGTCCATCTATGCAAGTTGGTGGTACGCCGGGCAATGTTTCAAGGAGTGTACATGTTTCGACAGGGGTCCCGGCTGCACAACAGACACCAGCGATTGATGACGCGACTGGTCTACGTCTACCTACGAACATCCCTGGCCAGTATTGGTTGCTACCGGATACGAATCAGTGTTATTGTTCAACGTGCAATGGTGCACATGGTCATCCGCGCGTCATATTCACAGACGACTACAGTGGCACACCACCCCCTCGAACAACTGATTTTGTGAATCGATCCAATGCTACGAACACCTATCATCATCAACAGTCAGCACCGCCGCAACAGCAGTCCACACCGTTGAACGCTCAGTCTAGTGGTGGTATGCGAGGACGTGATGTGACCGGCAGTCAAATGCGTGATCGTTCTGCAGCGACAGTGAATGGTGATCAAGCGTTTCATCGTGCACACGACACGTTCACCACACCGAGTGATGCCTTCGATCCAACAGACCCGGACCCTGATCAATCAAGACTGGAATCAATTGAAACATCGGGACAAACAACATGGACGTTAACGACGGATCGAAAGATTGAATTGAACAAGAACATTGCGTGCTACAAGAAAGTTGGTGCCGCACAGGTATACCATGGCGTTGATGGGAAGCTGCACTTTACAGCGTTCGAGCGTCAAGCACGTGAGTTATGCGGCAATGTTGGAGCGACAACCAATGAGGAGGCAGCGTTCGTGTTGTACATGTTGTTGGGAACCGAGCCGAAAGTGCTTTGGAATGCGTTGGGATCGAGCAGATTCCATTACTACAAAGCCGTGAAAGAACTGTCGAAGTCATTTGGAGCTGACACGCATGCATATTCAGTTGACCTACAGATGTCACAATTGACTTGGGTGGCCGAGAAAGATACAGTCGATACATACCTGCAGAAAGTCAACACGTTTACGGCCCAGTTGTTCCCTCGAGCTCAAGCCAAGCAATTCGCTGAGCATGCAGCATTGATGTTTCGTCAAGGCTTGCCGGAACGCTTCAAGTCTCATCTGGCAGTCAGTCGCATCAACACGACTGATATCACTGAAATGGTTTCGTCACTACGCGCATTCATATTGGCCAATGAAAATATCGGTATCAAGTGGACTGACGCTAATTTGAATCCGGCGAGGACAGCTCGTGAAAATGCGATTCGAAACAGTGCTTTACGTGGCGGTCACAAACAACAGAGACATGGATTGAGTTCAAATGGACGGCCATTTACGTGCTTCACGTGCAAGAAGCAGGGACACAGGTCGTTTGAATGTACGGACGCTGCATCGCATCAACAACAACACACGCAACAACATGGCAGGCGTGGAGAAGTGAGGGACAACACATACCAACGAGGAGGAATGACCGGAGGATTAACGGGTGGAGGTCGAAAGTGCTTTGAATGTGGCGACCCTGGACATTTGGCTCCACAGTGCCCCGTCAGACAACAACGACAGCGAGAACAACAGCCACAACAACAAGTTATCATGCCTTCCAACGCTGGTACAAACACTCTGAAGAAGACTGGTTCTGCACCGACACATGGCAACGACACGAGTGGCTCAGAAAGTGATGATGGTGGTTGTATGAATTGCAACATGGAACAGTGTTATTGTGGTGCTCGACCTGGCGTGATTTACAAGCCGAAACAGGTCAAGATGGGGAAAACCAGCTATCGACCAGATGTTAATATCCGAAAAATCAAGTGTGTTGACTTGACGAGTGATACAGAGCATAAGGACAAGTCGTGTGACGAAAAGAAACAAATCAACGAACCACTGGACTCAGAATGTGAATGGCTTGAGACGCCTCAATGGATTGATGCTGATCGACGACATGTGCTTGGTTTCATCGAGGGTCAGCCTTTCTGCATGTCGGCAGATTTGAGTCGTCCTACAAATTTGATCGCACAATCAGCGTTGTCCAAAATTGAGTCTCAAAATGGTACCAATGCGTGTCGCTTCATGCTGAACAACAATCTCGTTTCTTCGTATCGGCAACCAAACGTTGGCAAGAAGCAACAGTTCGTGCTGTTGAAACTAAAATTGAACTATCGGATTTGTATGATGCCGTTTGAGATCGTTGGTGACAATGAAGCTGAAGCCGAAATCGTATTGGGTGCTTTGTGTGAGAACATGATTGGTCCGATTGCTTTGCCACGTGCATCGAACAAGTCAACTACGCGACCGAAGAACAAAAAGAAAGTTATTCGTGACGTCAGTTCTACCAAAGATACTGAGTCTGACTGTTCTGATGAAACGGAGTTCTCCAAACCGGCTATCAAACAACGTAAACCGAAACGTAACAAACGAAAGTCGAAGTCTGTGTCCAACACCAACACAACTGCTAGTTCGGAACAGGATGAGACTGCTGATGAGACCAACCCAATGAAATTGCTCGCAGGCAAGGATACTCGGTTCAAGAGCAGTTTGACAATTGGCGATGAGAGTGTGAACAGCAAAGCCTGCAGTGATCGTGCTATGTGCGTGGCTAAGGAACAGAAACTGAATGTGAAGTTGGTGGCGGAACATGGTCGAAGCGCGAATATGTGTTGTGATTTGCGCGACATGGAGCCACCCGATCAGTAACGGCGAATCACGGAACAACATTTGTACATAGTCATCTGTATCGTTTTTAGTTTCGACTAACGTTTCGTTGCAACTGTGGATATTCATCGTGTTATCGTTCGTGTTATTTGTTCGATTCTTATTCTTCAATCTACGTGTATCTTGTTTGTTCGGTTATGTGCTGCGTGTAACTTCAACAACGAGTGACAAATTCTGCAATGACGTTAAATGACGACGGACGACGCTTTCTGATGCTTCAAATGACATGTGAATTGTATGACAGCTTCAATATTGGACGACTTGGATCTTGAATGCGACGGTAACCCTTCGGTAAATTAATGACGTTTCATCGGACAATTTGGATTGTGATGCCTACATCGTTCCACGGTTGTGTAATTGGTTTCGTAACATCGACTATCGGAGTACAGCTTGTGTATGTTGCTTTGTACAGTTTGACGAAGTGGGTACCCTAACAACATTGTGACTTCAACGAACTGTCAATGGTTACAGCGGAGGTAAAGGAATGTTCAACGGTCAAATAGAGTGGTGACTGGTAAATGGTGTATTTTTGTGTGAGTGTCGGCCAACATTCACCTGTATGCTGTTTGTACTGGTACTATTTGCTTGTTGTCGTTCGGATCGTCCTCAAGTTAACGCTGTTAACTATGCAACTACATCTGTGTGTCGCTGTATTGTCTTTGGATTCTTCTATGCATCGCCGGGGTCGGCGATATTTTGTTGGTATGGAGGGGAGAGAGGAGCTGGTCAACAATTAATCGGACTGCAATCGGCAAAAGTGTCGAAGCGCATCGTCGGACTGTTCATCTTTGTGTCCTTGTGGAATGTGTTACGTCGTATGGAGATCATCTTCGTTTTGTTGTTGTGAATTTTGTTCGATTTGGATTCTACTGACATCTGCGTTTTTTTTGTTGCCGTTCTGCTACTTGCTGTATTCGAACGCCTGTCGAGCGTATGCAGTGAGTTCTCATCTATTAGCATGGTGCGTGCAGTGTTTGTTCATTGATTAGAATTTGGCTCGGATGCCGATGCCACAGACCCCTCTTAATTTGTGTTGTTTCGGCGAACGCACCATGCGCCATCATCTTCGTCTATTTCACTGGTTCGAATCGGAGAGAAAGAAGCACTGGTCAATTGAAATGGATTATTATGTTTTTATCGTAAACTTATGTGTATCACCGTACTTATCGTTGCGGATTTATATTTATTTTTCTTTCTACATTTTTTCTCTGGTCGGTCTTTTCTGAACATGGGGGGCAAAGAGAGGGGGGGGAGCCAAAACCCCCTTTCCCTCCTTTTTCTCTTAAATCTTGTTCCTCCGCTAGGTTCTTATTCTCTTTCTTTCCGTTTTTCGGGTTTTCAGAGTTGTTGGTGTCGTCTCGTTAGCGCCCGTTGCGCTTTATGTTCAACTGTTATTCACCCGTTCATCATTTATTTGCGTAAAACTAACAATGTAACGTCGCCTCGGAGTTGCTTCGATCAAGTGAAAAAGGGCAAATCCAGCTGTCGGCTTGTCCGACAGCTCCCTACGCCGAGTTATCGATATCATCGTTAATATATCTTCTATTTCACCGGTATTTCGTGTGTGAGTGGAGTTCAGGAACCGCGTACAACCCGCTGGTTCACACAATCACTGCGCGTTTCTTCGCGGATAGATTTGAATAGATCGTACGCGCTGCCCTCGAGATGTGCCTCAAGCTGATAGATTTTGAGCATATCCGACCACTCTTCCTGCATGGCTTTCAGTTCGAAGCGATATAGCCAGCAATCGAACGCTAAATCTGCTTCAGCGCCACTAAATGGTTTCAGTTTGATCGCATCGCGAGCTTTGCTGCCAATAATTTCGGTTTTGATCTGGGCATTGGAACTTAGGCGCTGCTCAAGCGAAGGTGGAGGCTCGATAATATCAGATGGACCAGATAGACGATCAACTTTGGCCTCAAGAAGATCAAATTGGTGCTTGATCGCCGTAAAAGAAGCAGGATCCAACGACGAGAGCTGTTGCGCTGGCGGAACAACGATAGAATGTGCTGCTGATGGTAAAACAGTCGATGGTGTCGGCGCAGCCAGGTTAAAACTCGGCGCGACGGATGACACCACATTGGAAGCACAACTAGAGACAGTGTTGCTAAGTGAAGCAGCTGAAATCGCAGACGACGGCGCAACAAAACATGCGGTAGAGCTGGGCGCGGTGAGTGACTGAACTTGCGCGCGCAAATGGTTGATTTCAGTCTGCTTTTCAGCAAGATCGGCGCTTAGCTGCTGCTTCTCAGATAGAACGCTAGCTAATTGCTGTCTGCTAGCTTGAAATGCGTGTTTGAGAATTACTAGTTTGGTTCCAACATAATCTGCATGATTGCCAACTAGATCAGCTTCTTTGGTCTTGCGCTGGAGCATCACAACAAGCTCATCATAGGACGGCTGAGCGTCAAAATCTGCTGATGTTTCCATTTGCATTGCAAACTGTGTGAAATCAATAAATAGTTGATAAAAAGCTGCCAAATAACCGGCGCCAGAAAAAAAGCCAGTGGCACGGTCCCTTTAAGCAAAATGACCGGAGAAAAAATGCTCAAAATAGTCAAAACCCACGAACGAAAATTTCGGCTGCAGAGAAAAGACCGAAAATTGGAAATCGCGGCCAAAACGAGCCGGGTTGGGTTGCACTTGGTCGGAAAAAATTCTACGACCGAGAATGAAGAAGGGCTTTTTCAGAACAGAGCCGATGAAGGCGCGAAAAATCCGAAAACAGGGACTTTTTGCGGGGGGAAACTCGAAATATTGTCGAGGCCGGAAATTATGCCCACTCGTTTGCAACGAAAACCGTTATTGCTGCTGCACAAAGCAAATAATAAAACGTTTCCGTTTTGGACACTTGCCCAAATTGAAACGACAAATACGCAGCCCAAATTAAAAGATGAATGTAATCAAAAATCGAGAACAAACCACCCAAACCAACTGAGGGTGAGATCGATCAATGTTGTTCGCGCACGGCTTGGCTGCGGGTGAGCGAATTGACGGCTGCGAATGGGCGACGAGAAAGCGCCAGATCGGTCGGAATAGGTCTCGGCGGGAGACTCCAATTTTGTCACACTGCCAGTCGGGGGCCACGCAAATATGATGCTTTACGGATTGTGTATTGATTAATTGGCCTGAAGAAATAGAATGCCCGTTGTGTAGTTGTAGAATAAACGCGGATAAAACGCGCGCTGACGCAATACAAGAAAGCTGCGCTTTAAATAACGAGAGCGAGCAATGAGCGTGGCTTGACTGCAGTGTACGAGTTCAATACAGACCTATTTTGCCGACCACCAGGGTTGACGGTGTGCAAAAACTATGTCCGCAAATTCTGGCGACAAAATGCCAGGGGTTCCCCGGACCAGTGATTTCAGGTGTGCTGGACAGCCCTCAAGTCTGCCAGTCACAAAACCAAAGTGCTAGGTTATCAAGAACCTCAACACTGCACACTGCCCCCAACGCAGCACCGGGCAAGTAACGGCCCAAAACCCAGGCAACAGTCCAACGACAGGGCCTGCACAGCTTCAGACAGCTGTGGTACGAAGAAACGGCGACGAGACGACGTCGAACTACAGAAACCGCGGGTTACGAACGCAACTTGCGTAGTTTGGTTTATTTGATGAAATATCCTAGGGTTCACATACGGGGCACGAGCCGGCCCGAAAACTGACTCAAAAACACCTCCTGAATACAATCCCGCCGCAACATATATTGGGAGAATAAGAAGAGAAAAAGAAAGGTGGGGATAAGCTAGGCTAAGCGGCGTTTGAAAAACAAAACAACCAATAGAAAAACACGAAACAACTGCTGGTCTAAAACCGGTAAATTGTGGTGAAGTGACTATGGAATGCGCTAGGTGGGATGGCATCACACAAATCTGCAGCATGCGACCAGGAGATGCACTTCAAGAGGAACATGCGGGAACAAAGTGTGCCGCGGACCAGCCCAATTTATACCTGCGCATTCACGCAAACTGCTTGATCAAAAAGGTGTCAAGGCGAATGAATGTTTCGCATGAAAGTTGCAACGCCGCTAACTATGGAATTTCGCTTTTCTTTTTATTTCGAATTTCAACGAACTGTTCCACCGTGACAAGCAGACCTTGAAACATTTAGCAGCCAAGCATGAACAATTCGTTGCAATTCGAAATGAAAAGAAAAGCGAAATTCTATAGTGAGGCAGCGGCAATATCGTGAAGATTGACTAATTATACGGAAATCCACCCGTTTTGTGTGTGCTTAAGCATAGTCCCATACTTAAGCTTTAGGCTTCTATTTCAGGCTTAGGCTTAGGCTTAGGCTTGCGGTTAGGCTTTGGCTTAGGCTTAGGCACCAGCCTGAATCAAATAAAACACACAGCCACGACGAAAAACGGCTGTATCTCTCGTGCACGCGTGCTCGATCGGGTGGATTTCCGTATAATTAGTCGCTCGTATATCGTGCGAAACATTCTGCGCCTTTACCGCCCTTGTCATCAGGCGAGTTGCCTGAATGCGCAGGTAGAAATTGGGCTGGTCCACATTTGATTTTGTTCCCGGATGTTCCTCTTGAAGGGCATCTCGTGGCCGAATGCTGAACGTTCGTTAAGCTGGAGTTATACTTGTCCATTTTGGGCTTGTAGACAATGAGGACAAATTTTTGTTATAATCATATTTTGTGATAGCGTTGAATCACTAATTTCGACCAGCGTAAAAGTTGTTCCCCTGCACCAAATGAACAACTTTTACGCTGGTCGAAATTAGTGCTCCAGCTCTATCACAAAATATGATTATGTCAAAAATTTGTCCTCATTGTCTACAAGCCCAAAATGGACAAGTATAACTCCACCTTTAGACCTCTGGTGTGAGGTGAGTGATTTTTAGCTCAACATCGCCAAAATGAAATACCCTTTTTATTGAGATTTTTTCCAAGAAGGGGCAGAAATGGGTCAAATTTTGAAATTTTCCACCTCAAAAATTGACTTTTCTCCAAATTTGGGGTTTCCCCTCCCCCGTCCCCCCCCCGCTCAGGTGGGTATACGTCTGTTCCTTTCCAAAAAATGGGGGTATCACGTATCACCTGTTCCCCCTCGGAACCAAGAACTACACTGGCACCCCCACCACCCAGCCCCATCCCCCACCATATAGGTATCTTTCGTCACAAGTTTGGGTTACCGTACCGTATTGTCGGAAATAGAACCCGGGGGGTCTATTTTTTCACTGGGGTCATTTTGGGGGGGTTCAATTTATGGGGGGGTCAATTATTGGGGGGGTTATATTTTTCATTTGGCCCCCCGACGAAAAAAATTATTGTTAATAATGCCCATAAAAATGGGGCTGTTTTCGGTATTTTCTAACTTCAACAGCGGCAATTATGCTTAGAAAGCTCCATTCTGTTGTGTACGCAAGCTTAAACAACGTTTGACACAGCAACACAGCCCTACCATACCACTAATCCAGTGTAGTTCCTGGGGGGGGGTTCCCCCCTCGGGTACGTCTGTTCCCCCTCCATGGTACGCCTGCCCCACTGTTCCCCCTCCGGGTACGTCTGCTCCCCCAGTTTTTACCTAAAATAGGCAAATTTTGGCCTAAAATAGGCATTTTTTGGCCTAACATGGGTGATTTTTAGGTCAATGATGTCAAAAGTCGCCAAAATACCCTTTTTATGGAGAATTTTTTCCAAAAAGGGGCAAAAATGAGCCAAATTTTCGACCTCAAAAAAATGACTTTTCTCCAAATTTGGGCCCTCCCCCCTTTCCGGGTCCCTCCCCCCTTCCCCCCCAGGTGGGTACGTCTGTTCCCCCTCCGAAAAAAGGGGGGTACCGCCTGTTCCCCCTCCGGACCAGGAACTACACTGCACTAATCTGTGGTACGGTGAAGGTTGGAGGCATAGTTTTTTTAGACACTTTTTAGGTGCAATTTGCACCTAAAAAATCAGAATTGCACCTAAAAATTCAGGGTTAGGTGCAAGGTTGCACCTAAAATTTTGGGCCCTTATTTGCTTAATTAAGCATTTATACAGCATCTTTTAAGGTTAGAAAGCTTAGAAACAAAAAAATGCGCTGCGCGGCTTGTCATTCCTTCCAATAAATTCCATCGAAGCATTTGGTCGACATCGACAAAAAATATTGATCTGATTGATTGATTTCGTACACAGTTAGTACCTGGTGTGCTGGTGCTAAGATTCAAAACAAATACATGCTGTACTAGGATCAGTGTAGTTCCTGGTCCGGCGAGGCGGTTAGTGAACCTACCCACTTTGTCGGTGCGGCGGTTAGTGTACCTCCCTGTGGGAGGAAGGAGGGGGAAGACCAAAATTCAGGAGAAAGCCCTTTGAGGTAAAAAATTTGACCTACTTTTACCCTTGTTTGGAAAAAATTCTCCATAAATAGGGTATTTTGGCGACTTTTGACAACATTGATCTGAAAATTACCCATTTTAGGCCTAAAAAATGGGGCTAAAAATGCCTATTTTAGGCAAAAATTGCGGCGGTTAGTGTACTAGTGTGCCTTGGTCGCGGCGGTTAGTGTACCTTAGGAGGGGACCCCCTCCCCCAGGAACTACACTGACTAGAACTAGAGCAGAGCATGACAACAGTATTTGATACCCACACAGTAAATGAACAGCGAAAGTAATTGATTCGTACGAGACCCCCAAATGTGGATATGGTGACATGAAAATTTTGCTGTTTCGTTTTCTTCTCAATCGGTTCTCAACAATAAAACTAGTACAAAATGTGCTACAAAATGTTGAACTTTCCCTGAAAAGTTGCTTTTGCTAAAGGAAAAAGCTTCATTGCGTTACAACTTTATTGAACTTCTAAAAGCACGCAAATAGCATTGAACACACAACCTGGCAAAAAAGCCTAAAATTGGCGTTTTTTGTCCAAAATAGGGGTTGCACCTACTTTGGCCAGCTTGCACCTAAAAATTGGGGGGTTGCACCTAAGTTGCACCTGGTGAATTTTGAAAAAAAACCCTGGTTGGAGGTGGGGTTCTATTAATGGGGGTCAATTAATGGGGGGCTCTGTTTTTGATGTCGAGCCATTTAGGGGGGTTCAATTAATGGGGGGGGGGTCAATTAGGTAATGGGGGGTTCTATTTCCGACAATACGGTAACCCAACCCCCCAATTTCGGACTTGGGTCCAGTGTTGGAGGTGGGGGGTATAGCCCCCCAGTACAGTAGGTATCCCCCCTCGCCTGGTACAGTAGGTATCCCCCCCCGACAGTGGTGTAGCTACCCAGGCGGGGCGGCAACCTACTGTACCACCCAAATGCGGGGCGGCAACCTACCTACTGTACCAGCCGAGCTAGGGGGGGTCGTACCACTTGGGGGGTGTCATCTGGAAACCGAAATTTTTTATGTCTAAATACTGAAGAAAATGTGGCCTAAAACACTAATTTCGCGCGCAGCGCGCGATTTTTCCCCTATTTGCAGACAAATATGCTAATTTTATGCAATTTTAAGCCAAAAATGAATGTTTTGGTTAAATGGTGAAAAGTTAGGTGGGGCGGCCGGCAACCTACCTACTGTACCAGGGGAGGGGCGGCAACCTACCGTACCAGGCCAGGGGCGGCAACCTACCTACTGTCAGTGTTGGAGGTACTCTGGAGGGGGGATACCCACTGTACCGCGCTCGGAGAGGGGGATACCTACTGTACCAGAGCCGATGGCCTGGGGGGGTTATGTACCTAGGGGGGTTTGGGGGGGTTGGGGGGGTTAGGTTTTGGGGTGAAAATTTTTTTATGTGTTTATTATGTGTGGAATCGTGTGAAAACGTGGTATTTGCGTGCGTAGCGCGCGAATTTTATGTAATTTGAGGTAAAAACTACTGATTTTACACTAATTTTGGCCATTTTGGTCAAAAATTGGCACTTCTGGGGGAAAATCGGGGGGGGGGGATACCTACTGTACGGGGTGAAAATCGGGGGGTTACCTAATGTACCATGCCAAACATTGGGGGGGATACCTACTGTACCAGGCGAGGGGGATACCTACTGTACTGGGGGGGCTACCCCCCCCCCAACACCCCCCCCACCTCCAACACTGCCTACTGTACCTTGTGGGGGACCCCCTCCACCCCCCCCCCAGCCACACCATTGCCCCCCCCGATGTCTGGCATGGTACAGTAGGTATCCCCCTATTTTCACCCCGGTACAGTAGGTATCCCCCCGATTTTGCCCCAAAAGTGCCAATTTTTGACCAAAATGCCCAAAATTTGTGTAAAATCAGTGGTTTTTGCCTCAAATTACCCAAAATTCGCGCGCTAAATACTACGTTTTCACACGATTCCACACATAATAAAAACATCAAAAATTTCCACCCCAAAACCTAACCCCCCCAACCAAGGGTAGTACTTGGGGGGGGGTGGGGGGTCCCCCCAAATTCATCTATCTATCGTCAACACTTTTTGATTTCATCTATCTATCGTCAACACTTATGGGCAAATCTATCTATCGTCAACAAATTCTGGGAACAATCTATCTATCGTCAACACATTTCGACCCCAAAATGGGTATTTTTGCCTCAAAATGGCTCAAAATCGGTATTTTTTGTCCCAAATAGGCAAAAAATCGCGCGCTACGCGCGGATTTAGTACATCTAAGTACATTTTCATTAATATTTACACATCATTACCAACTTAGTACACTATACTATACCTTGATTTTTGGCGACCCCCCCACCATCTATCTATCGTCAACAAGTTTGGGTCGACCCCCCCCCCCCAGATTTCGGACTTGGGTCATCTATCTATCGTCAACACATTTCGGGTCCCAATCTATCTATCGTCAACACCCTGACCAAGTACTGTCCCAACCCCCCCCCCCCCAAACCCCCCTAGGTACATAACCCCCCAGGCCATCGGCTTTGGTACAGTAGGTATCCCCCTCTCCGAGCGCGGTACAGTAGGTATCCCCCCTCCAGAGTACCTCCAACACTGCTTGGGTCATCTATCTATCGTCAAACATTTAGGGTCCCCCAATCTTTCTATCGTCAACACCCTGACCAAGCACTACACTGGGCTGCAACTGTACTGATCGATCGATGCAATGGTGATTGCAGTGGACGCAAGCGCTATGACTTCGTCAGCCGTGATATCAGAAGAAGAAGCAGCATTGTACGATCGCCAGATACGGCTGTGGGGTTTGGAAGCACAAACAAGGTGTGTGATGTTGATCAGTGTGGTTCCGAAAGGGATTGGGCCCTTTTCTTTTTCAGCATCTCAAAACGTGTTTACCCCACCCGACGAACGTCCCTTCGCCCTGATCATAGTGATGTACGAGTACGACTCAGTCAGAGGTGTCAATCGGACCTGGCCGAGGTTTGCCAAGGTCGCGCCCTGCCTGGTCGGACCTGCATGACCATGTCCGACATTGTCAAATTAAGAAGTGCAATTTGCCCGACGTTAAAAAATGTTTTTTTGCAGATTTACCTCCCAATAGTTCTAATTTGCAAATTTTAAGTTTCGAGCTGTCAATTTTGTGTTAGAATCGTGCTTCTCGTTAATCCTCTTCGTCGACGTCAAACGGCAATCCCGGGCCCAGAGGGCTTCTCAAACGAAACCTACTAAAGTGCCATCAGAAAAACGTGTCTAAAAAGAACCGGGTCGGGCCCAGTGTCGTGCCGAGCCGGGCAGAATTTCCGCCAGGTGGCGGGTCGGGCCGACTTGTCGAGGGATGTCCCGGGTCGACCTAGCCTCGCCCTACTGACACCTCTGACCGTCCGACTCAGTGGTGTCGTTGAGAAATCGAAATTTTCCCATACCCAGCCCAATTTTCGGGAAATTTCCCATACATACCCCCAATAGTCAAAAATTTCCCATACCAGGGGGGGTTTCTCCAAAAATTCAAAAATTTCCCATACCCGAGGGAGCTTTTTTGAAAAAAATGACCCCAAAAATCTTCGAAAAGTGGTCTCAAAGTACCTAAAACAGTGTTTTCTTGCGGCAGCAAGCGATTTTTGACATTTTTAGGCGAAAAGTGGTCAATTTTGGTACTTATCGGGGTCAAAAAGTCATTTCTTAAAGGTGCTTGTTCCAAAAGTGAAAAATTTCCCACACCCCATTCCAGGGGATATCCGAACTTTTTGTCCGGGGGTATCCTACCCTAAAATTGTTCCAAAACCGTAAAAATCGCCCATTTTTACCCCCAAAATGATTTTCTTCCAACACCGATTTTGCTCAATTTTCCTCCAAAAAATTGGCCTTTTTTGAATAACCCCCCTGGTATCCGAGATTCTTCATTTTGCGTATCCGGTATCCGAAAAATTTAGGGTTTTGGGTATCCGGTATCCTGACTTTTTGATTTCCCAACGACACCACTGCCAGTATGGCGTATTTTATAAGTTCCTCAGCTCAAAGACGGTGGAGACGTCCGGCGTCCGGCTTATAAAGCCGTCGTTATTCCCCTGCCAGTAAACTGTGGTTGTTCATGCACGTGTTTTAGGTTGAAGAATGCACATGTGATGCTGATCGGACTCGGTGGCTTGGGCACAGAAGTGGCGAAAAACATCGTGCTCGCTGGTGTGAAACGCCTGGCCATTACAGACCCAACAAATGTTAGTGGAATAATGATATTGGAATAATCCATCTTTTAACGAGGTCGTGTTCATAAAATGAACAATAAGGAAAAAGTCAGAAAGTGAAGGAATACACTTTTCCTTTCAGGTTTCCGAGCGCGATTTCCACAGCAATTTTTTTCTCCAAGCACAGGGCATGGGTGCAAATGTTGGTTTCGCTGTTTTGTTGGCAGATTCAAAGTAGTACGAAAGAAAAAAATAATTGTCTGTGCACAAATCATCCCGAACAAATAATTCCAAATGATGGCGACTGTTAAGTAAAAAGAGCTGCATTCGATCGGGTCGACGGTTTAATTTTTTTTATTTGCAGCGCGTCAAAGCGTCCCTTCCTCGGTGTCAAGCGCTGAATCCGAATGTGAAATTGGAAGAACTCAACATCCCAATTGATCAAATCGATCAGACAATTCTGCAATCATTCGATCTTGTCTGTGTCACCGATCAGTCAGTGGAAATCACCAACAAATTGGCGATTGCATGTCGGAAACTGGACGTTGCGTTCTGCGCGGGCGCCACCCATGGCTGGATTGGCTACACGTTCAGCGATTTCGGCGATAAATTCGAATTTGCTGAGTTAGTCAATGCCCATCTTTGGGGATCGAAGTTTGGGTGGGGGGCGGGCCCCACACACCCATACCCACACAATTGGGGGCGGGGTAGAAAACAGAGACCCACACCGACGAACTGCTACACACCCACGCTGGTAAGGACGCCATGCCCACGCCCGATCCCTACCTATCCGTGTGTGTTTATATATCGACAACAGAAGTGGACACTAGTGGACAAAACAGTGGGCGCTCATTTTGTACAAAGGGGTTGTCCTGTCTTAGGCCCGCCTCAAACAAACATCCATTTACCTGGCCGCTGTCTTCGAAAGATCGGTTGTTTTGTCCGCGAGTGTAGCACGTACACACACAAAACGACTCTAACCATTGATTACAGGGAGCGCAAAGCACCACCGATCAGATCGAGCGGCGATGATGGCGGCATACAATGTCTGAACACAAGTGACGAAATTGTAATCGGAGCGGATTCGACGTTGGATAGTGGCAATGATGATGATCACGCGCCGCCGGTGGAGAAGAAGCGTCGACGCGCTGAATCGGTGCACGAGGAGGACAACAGGGTGGAATTGGTGAAACAAGTGCGTACACACCGGATTTGATGTTGTAGCATTTTTGGTTTTATTGTGATCGTGCTTTTCCTTCAGACGATCGGCTTCTCTCGATTTGCCGACGCCTTTGTGAATGACTGGCCTGCCAAGGGCGTATCGGCTCGCGCCATTAAACAAATACCGGCAGGATACTTTGTTGTCAGAGGTAGGTCTGTCAAACATTACGTTGATTCTGTTGAGTTTCAATGTCACCAATATGGTCGTGACTCAACTGGCGTAGTTATGCTGCGTCTCATTTTCAGCACTTCAAATGCAAGCCAAAAAGACTGATTCAAAACTCGAAGACTGTTGGAATCAAGTGCTAAAACAATGTCGAGTCGATGAAAAGTTGATTGGCACAACGTTCAAGGACTTTCATAGGTTAGGGAACAGGCAAAATCAGGCAGTTAGCCTGACAGGTAAGGTAACTGCGAGTTCAAAAGGCGCCGTTCATAATCCGTCGCCATTTGGCCATCAAAAAATGTACCAGTGATGCGCAAAGCACATGTGACTATTTTGAACGAAACAATTGCAGCTACATCGACGATGAGTTGGCCCCGGTGTGTGCTGTGGTAGGCGGCGTGATGTCGCAGGAAGCCATCAAGGTTGGTTAAGGCGGATTATGGTTGGTTAAGCTTGACAAAACTGCTTTTTTGGACTTGTTGTTGTTGTACAATTAATTACCTTCACTATCACCAGGCAATCTCACAAAAAGACCGTCCGTTGAACAACACATTTGTGTACAACGCACTCAACACGACCGGTATTGTGTCCAACCTGCCACCTGCTCCAAAATAATGTTTCGGTCGCGAATCTCCGGTGTTGTTTTTGTCGCTTAGCTCTGTTTGTGTTATCATCTTGTTCATTAAGTCTTCTGTTGTTTGTTTGTGATGTGTTTCTACGGTGTATCGGCTGTCGGAATAAAATTTGCAAAAACTGCTGCTGCTGTGCTGTGATCTGTGCATCCTTTGATCGTTATCTGACGGCGCACTTTATATTCATTGTGCGTGTACTTCGTCGAGGCTAGTATTTTATCTCACAATTCTTCCAGTGCTATTTTGCTATTTTGAGAGGATCACATAGATAATATTATTTTGAGCACAGGAGTTGCGCACCGAAAACAACCAGTCGGTGTGCTAAATCGTCCAAATAACAACGACGGGACAAACTTGCCCCATCACAATACTGCAGGCAAGTGATTATTTTAATTGGTGTCTTTTCCAGTGACTCATTCGCAGAATATAGGAATATTCGCAGCATGTCTTTGGGAGCTTGGAATTATATATCGTGATGGCCCGCAGCACATTCGGTGATCAGATAAGCGTAAGCTAGTCGGATGGTTTAAATCAGACTTGGGGGATGTGGACCCACTTCCCCCCGGGATCTGGACCTTTTAGTATATCTGTCACCAAATGTACTTCGTGCCTGTAACATCACCGAGAATTAAGCTCAAGCCTTGACTCTCATCAAGCCTGCTGACACGGCCACCTTGGCAGCTTCGATCTGTTCGTTTGTCGGTTGACAGAAACACGCGCGATAGGTGACCGCATGTTGTTTGCGCGGTGGGGCTGCAATGATGGCGAGTTATTATGTCCCGTTTCTGTCCATGCTTGTGTTTGCTGCTGCTGCCTGACAATGTACAGTCAGCAAAAAAATTTATGTCAAGCTCGGTCCCACCCACGACCGCGACCCAAGATGCCAGCAAAGTGAATGCCGGAAAAAGAACGAGAATCTTCTCGTGCTCGACCCTATGGCCGTTATACAGTTTTAGGTGAGCACTTAAAAATATGTGTCCAATGTCCACGTGTACTTAAACATTGGGAAGTCAAGCCCAGACCGCACCTTAAATGTCCGAAAATAGTCCGAAAATGTGTCAAGTTTCGTTTTCGCCCGAAATAAAAAATTCGCCACGCAGCTTGGTGCGAGTCGAATTGCGACTGTAAAATTTTGAAGCACAATTCGTGCACGTACACGTACCTCGTGTGGTTGTTGAGTCGAGATTGGGAATGTGATCGACTATGGTGCGGCAGTAACACGAATTGGTGACTTTGCCCTCGCGTTTGCACTTTGCGTCACACGATTCCTGCAGACACGGGTCGAGTGCCGGGAATGTGCACGGCAGCATAAAGTGCAGACTGCACCGAGCTGTGCAAGAGTCGAACGACTGACGTTTGGCACGTTGATGACTGTTGAATAGGGCGTGAATGTCTGATACTTGTGAAACATCGCTGGACCAATGGTCGAAATGGCGTGTTATTGATGTGTCGATGTTGGCCGCCAGTATGGAATTGGCCGTGGCCAGCAGGACGAATAATGTTGGTGAATGCATTGTTTTGAGATGGAATGCAATGCACCTGCAAATTGCAAATTGGGAACCAGCATCTGGTCACTGTTTTGTCACTTCACTTGATCAGACTTTCTGGTAAGTTGGACTTTGGCACAGTGGGCACAATGCAGTGATGCAGTTGGTCCGGATGGTAGACATACATAGATACATAGCTGGAGGGGTCCTTCGGTAGACATATGTAGATAGCTGGCCGGGTGTGCCGATTTGGGGGTCCAGAGTCAAAATTATGGGTGTAAAGATAAAAGCTAAAATAGGCTTAAAGGGTAATTTTCTACATGTTAGTAAAAATAGGAGAAAATTTGACCATTTTGGCACTAAAATAAACGCGCATGCGGTAGATTAACATAGATAGCTGACCCAGGTTTGGGGATAGTACCCTACCCCCATACCCCCGACACTACGGCATCAATGGAAAGCGCTTGAAACGTGAATGAAGAAAAGGAAGAATGGTTTGTCACCTGACTTAGGAAGAATTGGTCATGGTTGGCTTTGGCAACAAGCAAGCACGTTACAGGATACTTGAAAAACAACGAAAAAAATCAAATAACACCGCTAATTCGGTTCGACATGCACATGCACACACTAGTGCGGGGCCAACAAATGGTGAAAAACCTGGAACTAGTTTCTTGTGATAAAGGGTCGGGCAGCAGCGCAGCATGGCGCGAGGTGTGCGAAAGAAGTTTTCTCATGTCAGCATAATGATGTATTTCTGAGTGCGTCAAATTATCGTTTGAACAAGGTGCTGCTTTGACGCGAAGAGTAATTACAGATGGATGTTGCACTTCCGCGCAAATTAAATACCTAGCAGCTAGCACTGTTGAAATTTTGTAAAACTACCGTGACGATGAACAAAGTTAGCAGGTCGTATCAAAAACCACGGGACGAAAACACGTCAATAAATAAATATTGCTGCTGCAAACAGTCGTTGTTTTGTTGAGTTTGACAAACTGATCAAATGCAGCGACACCACCAGCGAGTGAAATGTGTTGAGGAACAAAGCGAATGCTTCCATAGTTTCTATTATGTGAACAGTACATTTCGCTGCACGCACCTTTCACACAAAATGGCCACTCTGCGATACGAATGCGCAAAAGTTGACGCGAATATCCTTACCTCCCTGAATCGAGGTATTGTAATAAAGTAAATGAGAATTGTTTAGTTTTTGACAACAGTTTAATTTTCTATTCGCAATATAGCGAGTAAACCCACAGGCGTTTTACACTCGTGATTTTTTTACCTCACAACAGCATCATCAGCAGGCTACGACTGAATGATGTTACAACAACAGCACTATTTGCTTCATGGGATGCACAAGTAAAGCACTTCCGTGAATTTTAGGTCCATTTTGCGTCTTTATCCGCATCAGGTCGGTCCCAGTGAGAAACAATGGCGCTACTTGGTCTAATTTACCATGTGAAACTTGTGAGAAAAACAGACCGTAGGCGGCGGCGCGGGTTTTATTTTCAAGAACGCATACGCGCACCTGCACGTGTTCGCTAAGTACGTCGCGCCGACACGCAACCTTGAGTAATGATGGCTCACATGTACATACAGTATGTACATATGATACGATAATGACACTTGAAAGTGTGAAATTATTATGATCATACTTTCGTTTCGTATCACGTTTCTCGTAGTGGGGCTGCTTGGTTGCGAACAAACATGTGGAGCGCTCACGTGATCGAGTCCAAGTCGGCTGGCGGCTGCATGTCTGTTTGGAATAGAAGCTCAACGAGTACAAAAAACTGAATGTCCGAGTTTAAGGCCAACTTTGTCGATGACCTAGTTCGTGTTATTCGGTTGGTGTTGGTCGCATACATACCACCGGTGAAGTTCGATCACTTCAAGAATTTCATAAAAAGTGCTGGCACGTGTAACAATGCGGTTTTGTTTGAGTATTATGGTTCAGAGCGTAGTATTTCGTTCACCTGTTTCGTATTCTACTTATATCATAGTCTTGTGTGGCAGCAACGTTTAGTGCGCGAATGATTACGGTGACTCCTTTGTCAAATCATGAAAACAATCGGAACGGAAAGAATATTTATTGCATCTCAATGATAACGAACGACACGACGCACACGGGTTTCAGCATTTGTTAGCTCCATGGATCACACGCAGTGCTCCGGTGGTGTGCGTTTATAAATACGTACGTATGTTGTGGTGCGCGGCAAGTTCGTAACTCCGGACGCGGCGCCGGGTTTCATGAGAGGGACGTTTCACAGTTGATTGCGTTGGTCATGCAAATGCACATCATAATATATCGCCGTATATAAGTCAGTAGCCAAGGTTGCGCGTTCGTACTTTGTCTTTGTCATGTGCGCACTCACTCATTTTGTCCACTATATTTGCTCGCATTGCTGGTCGGCCGGATGTTGTTGTCAAAAACAAATGTGTTTGTGCATAAATGTATCAGACATGGAATGTGAGTGATTACTCATGGATAACGAACGTAATGAGGTTGTATTTTTAGGTGTTCGCTGGAAGTCGTCTCTGTGTCTACCTGATGGGCTGTTGACTATAAAAAAGTATGCTCTCAAATAGCAACCAGTTCTGGGGTGGGAGTACCACATTTGAGTATTCAGCCATGACTAAGTTCTTTTGTTGTGTCAGTCTGAAATCCGCGAGGTTCTTTGTTTTTTCTCAGAAAAATGTCAAACGTTATGATGATACGAACCTCAACCTTGACGTCAAACGTGCGTGTGAAATCATAAGACGTTAAGCTAGAGCAGTGCATGAACTTCGCACCACGTGCTGCTGCTGGCCTATGGAATTGGTACATGGAGAACAGCGGGAACAACTGCTGCATTGTCAAATAGCAAGCACAATTTTTTGATGTGCCATGTTTCAGGTGTGCAATGTCGTTATCGGGCACAATTCAACCGAACAGTTACGCGGTGGTGCAGAAGATGGGTGGTTCGTACCCGCGCGTGTCCAAGTTGGTGCGCAAGAAGCCGGTACTCATCGAAAAACTCAAGTTCCTGCCTGACAGCGCGTTCGGCAAACCATTCGGCACCGTGTTTGATGTGAAGAAAGGTTCGATGGTTGCAGCTGATGCATGACGGACAAAATAACGGTTTTCAAAAGCAGTATGCACCTAAGGAGTACGGCAGTCTTGTGTAAACCTGTCACAGCCCAATGTCCTTTAAAGCTTTCTTATGCAAAAACAGGTTTTCCTCCGCCATTGAATCGTACCTCATTTACTAATTTTGTTATCAATCCAGGTTCGCAACTCGAAGTCGTCGTTGACGCGGCAGCGAGCGGCAGTGCTGATGTTTCACTTGATGACGACATGATTATGGCTGCGAGTTGTAGTGAAACGAATGGTGCAGCTGTGGTTGAAGACGATGGCAGTGCATGTAGTAAAAGTAAGTTCATGTTGAATGGCAGATTGTGGGCTGGAAATGTACGTATACAGTACAGTCGGCCCTCTGTATGGTCAACTGATCGAGATCTAAATTTTCGTTCACAACAAAGAAAATCCATTTGACATCGTTGACAGGCTTTCACAGGTAGATTGTGGACCAAGGAGTCGTTCATCATGTAGAGGAATTTCCTTGACAACAGCAAGGGCAGACAAACTATATGTGCAATGAATCTAGTACGCTAAAACAACTAACGTAACCAGAACGTCGGCTGGATTGCGGCGCACAAACATTGAGGGAGGATGATGTGCTGGAAATGAAACGTGTCGGCACGAAAGGCGACGAGATCGTGTCACGATTGGTCGCCGGCAACACCGCGTTCGGCGATCGCACTGAATACTCGCAGGTGGGAGGGTGTCGACTTATGTAGTTGTCAGATGTTGGGTGTGTTCAAAGCGTGGGTGTTGGGCACCCGACCCAGATCACTGCCCGATTTTGGTGCTCATTTCGACACTTTGTCGGTGAACCAGCTGTTCTTGTTCAGGACAAGTACGTGCGTCGTAAGACGAAGAAACACGGCGATCGCATTGTTGTGCTGCAACCGACCATACGATTGGTGGCTGAGTCGTATTATCACAAGGTTGCTTGTTTATGCGGCATCAGGTGGAACATGTCGGTTTTTTAAAATCCATCTACGATATAAACCTCCAATATTGTCGTGCAGGAGCCGGAGCGCGTCGCGAATCTCCGAGTGGACTTGGTCAGCGAGCTGGTCACTCGTGCCAATGTGCATTACGGATGTCGTGTGCTCGTGTTGGAGCAGGCACAAGGTTGGGCGACACAAAAGAATACTTCGAATTGGAAGTGAATGTTCTTCGATTGTACTTTTGGGAGAAATTTTTAGCGCGTTGCTGAACCTTAAAACGCACGCGCAGCCAGCCGAATTTCGTAGCATTTTACAAGTGGTGCCGTTAGATTTGTGTGTTTAGTGACAACCGCTATTTATTGCTAATACAAACGTAGCGGTAATGCGCTTGATGGAGCAATCAACGTGTTTGAAAAAAATCCCCCAGAAGTATTGTGAGACTGAGTGACTGTCATACGCACACCAACATTGCCGTACAGGCATCGTCAGTGCCACAGTGATGCACCGACTGGCTGGCAGTGGTATGTGCGTGCATGTGCACCAACACGAGCAAGCACAGGCCATACCGTGTGTGCACGCCATGAACTTTGATGAACAGGTTGGACGCTATCAAGTTTGAACGTGCTAAATTCGTCGATCAACCTCAAATCAAAAACTTTCGTTGATCAAACCGCAGTTTAATCGGAAATTTACTCAGTTGCGCCCAAAAAAGTATCACCTGCGTTTATGATAGCGGCGATTTTCAGTTCACATTAGGCTTTTTAGAACCCCGTCATTTTGCCGTGTTTCAGTACATGTCGACGTTCTATCCGGTGCCAACATCGTTCCTACAACGTTCTACTGACGACGATGCCATTCCCGATCCGTCGAAACGGCTGAACATCATGAAAATTGTCGAGCATCCCGGTTTGATTTCTCTTTCTCTTGATGGTTATTTTGTAAATAGATTACCATGTGTGGCTCAATTGTAGAGCTGGACGAAGGTCAACTGCCAGCAACACAACAACTGCGTGTACCCGAAGAGGTGTTGGCCGAACGCAGACGCAGACGTGCGGCACGATATGAAAAGTACAGAATGGTGGAACAGGTATGTCTCATGCCGGGTATTCTGCCTGATAACCCGTGCTTCTACTGCCGTAAATTGGGATCGAACACGTACGCAAGTCATATTCGACAACTGCGGGACCATTGTATACGCTAGTTGTAATTAATCAGTAAGATTCTCGAGAAAAACAGCTGTCCAAATAAAAAAGGCACTTGATGGGATGGGACCGATGTCGACGACAGACCGGTAGTCATGTTTGTTGCTTATCATTTTTTGGTGTGCAGGTGATAAACGAACGACGTGTTGATGCCTTGATCATCGCTTCCCGCAATCTCGCACTGCTGCCAACAGTGAAACATCTGCTGCCCGCTGTGAAACCGTCGGCACCAGTGGTCATCTATTGTACAAATTTGCAGGTGCGTGTCGTGATGTAGTTGGTCCGGGTGGTTGACATAGGCAGCTGGTGCGGTCCAGCTGTGTAGACATACAATAGATACCTGGCCGGGTATGCCTATTTGGGGGTATTGGTCCAGAGGACAAAATTAGGGGTATAAAAACAGGCGAAAAGAATGCAAAAATAGGCCTTAAAAGGGTAATTTTCTGCATATCAGTAAAATTATGAGAAAATTTGATCAGTTTGGACCTTAGAACGGTCGTGTTGGCACTAAAATGAATACTTTTTGTTTTTGGTTGATGTCCGTTGTCCGGACACGGCAGACATAGGTAACTGGGTGTTTGGGGTATAGATTTGTTCGATCGACATACACAACTACATCACTGGTGTACATGTGTCGCTCATTGGTCGATGTTGGAGCATAATTTTTGACAAGCAAATGTTGCAGCCACTGGTCGACGTGCATGAGCATTTGCGTGCGAGTGAGCGTGTGATCGACATTCGACTGAGCGACACGTTCTATCGTCAGCATCAGGTGCTGCCCGGGCGCAGCCATCCCGAAATGGTGCAGTTGGTCGCTGGCGGATACATGCTGTCATGCACCACACTCGCCTGACTGTTGTCTCATTATAGAATGATCATTTGTGATGGCTGCCTTATGCCAACAGTGGTCTTCCGCTCTGTTGTTGTTGCTGTTGCGGATTTTAAACTGGCTGCATTGTTCAGGATGTTTTGATCAAACATATCGGACTGATAAAAACAAGACTGTATGATAGTTAATGTTCGATTTGTCTCTGTCTCACTCTATTCGTGTTCTGTCGCACTGGCTTGCCGTTCTGCTGAGCTTCCCTGTCAGTCATGTTGTGCATGCCATTAACTCACCCCTTTCCCTATCTTCCCATGTGTCCTGTTTTTGGCATCCCCCGACATCCCAACATGTCGCAACATCGACGTGTCTTCACTCCGTTGTCCTATCGTCCCGTCGATTTGTGTGTGGCACGTAAGATCGAGGACGTTGTGTTCACATTCGTGCAGATGCTCGCCACACAGTCGCACCGACGGCCGTTGCTCAAACTGCATTCGTAAGTGATATGGTCGCCACGTATTGTGTATGTTCTGGGGATACATGTTTGCTTGGTGATTCGCCTTGCCAATTCCGTCCCGCTCTCAAAGCTAAACGAGCTGATTCATTGCGTGCCCAGGTGGGGCTGAACATAGCATTTTTGTTTGGCGTGTGAGCATTGTTTAGGTTTCGGGCTGGGGCTGTCTTCTGTACGCGCCCTCCGTTGATTGACAGCTTTTCAGCTGGCAAGCCGAACTTCAGTGGCATTTTTTCGTCTGGAAGTCTGGCTGCATGAACTTTGTACCTGATTGAGGCATGGACTAATTGTTGCAGTGTCGCTGACGGTAGTCGCAGTCGTTGGACACGACACACGTGCGGCCGTATCGGTCGGTTGTTGCGATTGTTGTCTGACGTGCACAAACTGCTCATCAACGACCAATACACCACAAAACGGTTGCAATACCTCTAATGCACAGTTATCAAATTGCGTCTTTTGTGATCTTTGTTGCTTTGTAGTGCGTCTGGCACATGGTTCTTCACCCAAAAAAATGGATTGTCCTGTTCCGGTACACATGCTTTGCGGATATTGTGAGGCGTTATCGGTCAGTTGATTGGTGTTTTTGCATGAATGCAGGCATCAAGCCAAAACGCCTGATTATCAACTTTGCGACGACCCCTGACCTGTGCAACGCCATGCTGCTGGTCATAACAGTTACCACATTAGTGCTCATCTGTTGTTTGTCTATTTCCATTGCAGCGACCTATATTACCAGAACGTGCTTGTCTACGGCGGCAGTCAGCATCGACTCGACAGCTCCCTGTCAGCCGCCGGTCGTTTGCTGCAGGAACATCGCTATTGTCTGCACATTGTAATGTTTCACGTATACCCTGTTGGATTAATTGATGACTTCATCTAGCATAACATTACGTATTGCAGTTGGCCACCAACAAAGGCCTGGTGTTCGGTCCGTTGACGTACACGGACGGTGATGGCACACAGATTGATTGTCGGTCCAGTCCCGCATCAATATCCAGTCATGTGGTCAATGCACGACGTATACATGGTCAGTTCACTGATCAACATGGAACGGAAATAACTGTTTTTTATGAAGTCAGTTGTATCCTCGAAAAGTGCGGTGACCAATATCATACTTGGTGATTGGATTGGTCCTGCCTCGGTCACGTGTCTCATACAGCGGGTATTCGGAGACTCATGGCACTGAATTCTTGACCGGTTTAGAAAGCTGTTTATCACTCTATTCCACTCTTTCAGGATTCAACACGGCCGAATTCGTGTTGGTTGTGGAAAAGGACGCGATTATGCAGAAATTGGTGAACGACGGCTGGGCGATGCACTGGCCGAACGGCATACTGATCACTGTGCGTGAATGGCTGGCTGGCTGACGTTTCAAATTATGCACAATAGCTTAAAATCCACTTCTTGCAGGGCAAAGGCTATCCGGACATTTCCACGCGTGTGTTGTTGAAGAAAACAGTGCACGAATTACGAATACCCGTGTTTGTGCTCGTCGATGCTGATCCGCATGGTTAATTTTTTTCCAGAGTTGAATGTTTTTGAACTAAAATCGCACTGATATGATAAACACTAATTGCAGTTTTATCTTCGCAGGTCTCGAGATCTTCGTCATGTACAAATACGGTCCAAAGGTCAGTCTAATCAGTTACCATTTCTTCGTTTTTCTCGAGATTGTCAGCGTCGCGAACTGGGTTCTAGAAACCAACATATGACAGCGACCATTTGGCGAGCCCGACCTGTCGGCTGATTGGCGTTCTGCGCACTGAAATGGATGAGTGAGTCACTTCATGATATGCTGATAGGATACTCACTGATATGCTTGCCTTTCCCTTCAGATGCGAGTCAATATTTTATGAGAACTTATAGCATAGCCCAATGCTTTTGTGTGATGTGCGCGTGGTGGCATCTCAACTCATTCAATTATTACGGGCCCCTTGGTGAATCAGGCTACCGATTCCGCCCGATCAGCACGTACAGATGCGAAACAGCGAGTACAGGAAGTTGGTGAAACTGAAGTCACGCCGTGACGTTGAGCGCGATCGGGACGTGTCAAAACAGGTAATATTTAAAATCAACATGGGTTTTTTGAACAGATGCGTACAGTTGTTTATTGATGTGATTTTCGGTCAGACACCATGAAACAACGTTGTTTTTGGGCTGCGCCGCGATGTAATGTTTCATTTGGCAATCTGTGCCACATTACAGTAGTATACAGGACGATTTCCACGACCCTTGCCAATTTTGAGCGGGACTAACACAGTCCCCAGGACCAGGACCAGGAGAATACTATCGCCTGATCAGGTCTGGGCCCGCGCACGCGCACGTGGCTTTTCCTTAACTGAAGTTATTTCGTGACTGTTTGAGAATTCTGAATTCAACGAGCGTAAAAGTTCTTGATTTGACTGAAGGTGTGGAAACTGCATTTACGTTGGTCCAGTTTCGGAACCTTCAAAAATCACCAACGAACTTCAGACGAAAAAAAACAGTGCGCTTGTCAAACAGTGGCCGTCAAAAATCCCGAAACGAAAAATCAAGCGAAAAAATCCCGAAGAATAAAGTGTAAGAATGGACAAAAAAGTTTTGTCAGAAGTGGGCATTCATGTAGTTGGTGATCAGTTTGCATTTAGGGTTAGGCTTATGCTTAGGGTCAGCCAGGAAGACCTGTCTATATCATCAACGAAAATACAACTGCTTTGGCTTTCTTTCAGTGTTAGGCTTAGGCTAGGCGCCAGCCAGGAATATCTGTCCACAAAAAGGACATATCCATAAAAGTACAACGCCTCGGGCCTTCATTCAGGGTTAGGTTTAGGCTTTGGCTGTCGGCCAGGAACGCAAACGAGAGTTTCCTTATGTTGAGCCCCAACTGATCCAGTACCCAAATTATGGGCTCCAACTACACGAATGCCCTTTTCGGTGCATTAAACTTTGTATTTTTCCTGAATTTGATTTTTTTTCGGAATTTTTGCTTTTCGGGACTTTTATTTTTCGGGATTTTTCTGAATTTTTTTCGGGATTTTTGACCCCACCTGGCCAAACATATGAACGGATTACAGTGACCGAGGGCACTGTCCCGCGGTCTGTGCAAAGCTGATGCGGAACCTGATTAGCACGCACAAGCGCAAGCATAGATCAAAAAGTCGTGCTGCTCCCAAGTGATCTTTCTTGGTACTCGTTCAACTCAACTTTTGAACTTTTGACAAGCTCGAAAGATCAGTTGTATCAGGCAAAATCACTCACCATCACTTCAGCAGCCGACTGGAATCTGTTTTGGCCAATTTTGCAGCTGTTCGCTTTGGAGACCAGTGGGACCAAGTTAGAGATCGAGGCCGTTAGCTCAGTGAGTCCGACGTTTCTCATCGACTCGTATCTCAGAGAAAAGATACAGCTACAAAAGTCGGTGTTGTGATTTCATTGTACGACTTACTTGTACCGTTATATATGCAATAAAAACTGTACACTGATTGGGTTCAACGCACGTTGAAGCTCTAACGTAGTTTTCTGTTCCAGCTTTTATGTATGAGGACTAATGGTATTATTTTGTTTTCTTTTATTTTCCTGTCCACACCAAGCACACTGACTGCCAATTAGCTAGAAATTGCATATTACGTTCGTGCGTGAGACACTATGAAAGTAACAGTTGCTTTTCATACACACCAATGAAGTTACTGTTCAACATAAACATGTCAATAGTAAATACAGAGAAACATAGAAACTGGTTTAAATAGTAACACAATATATTAAATATAGCCTAATGAAGTTTCAAAGAGCAGGCAGAAAAGCAACATGTGGAAATAATGGTAAAGAAAATGCTAGATGGAATATGTGCGAGTCAAAGTCAGATCATGAAAAGATGAGTGAAACATCAACATAGCGCCCTCGCACGACATACTGGGTGACTACAATAGAGGGGTATATTATGGTTCAGTTGGGGGAAATTCAAAAATAAATGTAATTTTCAATAAGAGCAAAAATAACCAAGGAACAATTGCATGATGTAATTACTGATTTTTGACACGAAGCAACGTTCACAAACACAACAACCTGAAACCGGGGTCAGCATACATTAGAAGCATCGGAAGGAGTGCACAATGAGGAAAATCGACACGAACTGACACTTAATTGCGTTTGTAAAATCTGCATTGAATTGACACGAAAAAAATCACAGAATTGGGGACATAAAGATTGAAATAATGTCTACCTAAAAACATCGAATGCAATTGATGGCACGCGCATAAATTATAACACAAATATGTAACTTACCTATGTAAAGGGAGTCAATAGTGTAATTGGAAAATATAATACTGCTAATACGTTTAAATGTAAAGGACTTTGGTACAGTAACATTAAAACTGCAAGACATGATTTGGCAAAACACAATACTAATTTGTAAAACTTCGTTTCCTTGAAACTCAACGTCAGTGGAAGACGAATGCGATGTCCGCAATCATGCTGTGTAACATCATGTGGTCGCTGTGCCCGGTTGCGTAGCCAGTTGACGTGCTGCAGCGGCGGATGCGCTCAAATGTAGCTTTAGATGTTGCTCGAGTTCACTTGTGTTCGCACAGACCTTGTGACACACTGAGCACACTGTTCGCCACATGAACATCATCTGAAGGCATTCATGTTTTGCACACTGAAAGTTTCATGATCGTAAAAAAGGCTCGGAAATACCGTCCAACCTGTTCAAATCGTTGCTGATTGGCTGCGGCGGCCATGGCTGCTGCCTGGTTGGGCAAGCTCGGTGGAAAACCCGGAGGCAATCCCAGTGCGAGCGCGAAATTTGGAGGTGGCGGTGGAGGGAGCCCAGCAGTCGGGAATGACGGACGACTGACAGTTGGGGACAGCAGCGGCGACAAGAGACTCTTTTGAGCATCGGAGTTGTTCGGTGGTGGAGTCGAGCCTGAATTCGGGGTGTCTTCCCCGCTGGGTCGACCGCCTAGTACGGGATGTCCCGATGCATCCAGACTAGACGGTGGTGATCCGACGTCGAAAATACGTCGACCGCGACGATTCTGTGTGTGCCATACGTGCGTGCCCATATGCACCTGTATGGAAATGATTTGTGTGAAAGACCGTTGTTCATGGTTCGCAATCGCAACGAAAACCACACAGACCTTCAAGTTCCCCTTTGTCGTGAACGCCCGTCCACACACCGTACACTTGAACGGCTTGTCGCCGGTGTGCGTGCGCATATGGATCTGCAACGCCGAACTGCTGCTGAAATGCTTGTAGCACACGGCGCACTGATGTTTCGACAGAACTGGTGTTTGCCTGAAATGATAATCAAACTTCAAACTGCATTGGGGGACCGAAATGCAGAACAATAATTCCGCACACAGAAATGCTTGATAACTGACCGTGGTGGCGGCGGTTCTGTTTTTGCCCACATTTTCTGGATTGATTCCAACGGACTCGGGCCGGGCATTTCATTCTTGTTCGGGTCTGCGTTGAGCTCATCCGGTCCTGTGATCAGGGGCATATCGCGCACACTCAATGAGTTCGGTGATACCAGCTGCTGAGGGGGAACCGCGATTGGTTGTGGTGGTGGCTCGCTCTTCACTTTGTGTGCGTTCATCAACAAATTCAGTTTCAAGTCCTGCATTGTCCTGGTGGCATCGACCGGTTCAGCCGGTGGCTCTGATTTGAGGTTGATGGGCGGGGAACCATGATCATCCGCTTTCGGCTTTGCGGTGCTACTGTGTTCACCGCTGTACTCTGCCGACACGTTGCTATTGTTCGACCCTGCTCGATTGCACTGGCTTGCGGTACCACTGTGTCGGAATGTGTAGCTGGCATTCTCGGACGATATCGAAACGTCATCGGCCGACGATCGGCTGCTTCGACTTATCGAGCCCTGCTGATCGGCACCGCGGATCTTGTGCGTTAGCAGATGTTGCTTCATGTTGCCCCGCGTTGAGAAGCCACGACTGCAGATGTGACACTTGAACGGACGCTCTTTTGTGTGGGACCTGAAGAAGTACAGTGCTAACATAGGTATGTTGTGCTCACAGACAAAATGATGTGTAATGTATAAATTGGGTACACAAAACTGACCTGTAGTGAATTTCTAGTGCACTGTTGCATGCGAATGTCTTGAAGCAAATGTTGCACGTGGTCGTTGTTCGGTTAGTTGGAGTACTCGCCGGCGACGTTGGTGTGTGATTGGCTTGAAGCGTTTGGGGCGCTGCTGATGTTGGTGGCAGATCGGGCAACGGCACACCTGAACGATCAACATGTGTTCGTAGTGTATGTCAAGGGCAGATCCAGGAGGCCACAGGGTCCATGCCCCCTTGGTCCCTGAGGGGGGCACCGTTTCGGAAGGAAAAAGGACCCCTAAATCGCAGGATTTTTACTCTGATGCACTTCAAAGTCCAAAAATCCAGATACACTCATTTTCAATGAAATTTGGCTTTCGCGAGCGTAAAAGGTGCCAAAATTTTACGCGCTTCGCGCGTAGTGCCGCATTTTCTATGATATTTGGTGCAAAAACGCGAAGTTCTAAACAAGCATTAGATAAAAATGACTCTTCAAAAATGGAGCAAGCACTAGATAAAATGACTTTTTACGCTTGGCCCCAGCCTTGGCCAAAAGCTGGATCCGCCACCGCAGCAGTATGTTCACTTTCGCTAAAAAAATCAAAACTTATTTCCACAAACATACATACCGTTCAGCATGTTGGCGACGGTAGATGTGACCGGCATGGGTCGCGCAATGGATACGGTCATAGCGCCACCGTTCATCGGCGACGTATTGTCACTGGACGGTGTCAGTGTATTATGGCTGGCCGAACTGAGTGTTGACGGGCCGCCGCCGGGTGGTGATTCGTTGCTGGTGATGTTGTTGTTGGTTGGAACGTTCATTTTCGGACCATTGATTTCCGGATTTCCCAGGGAGAGCGTCAATGGCGAATGAAGTGCAGCCTGATGGTTGACAGCAGTGACCGGCGGCATGCTGGATTGCTGGCTCATGACCACATGCAGCTGCATATGATGTTGCATCACAAGGGGGTTCATGAATCGTTTTTGGCAGATTGGGCATTCGTGACCGGCAGCACCCATCAGCAAATTGTTGAAGCCAGTCGACGTAGCCGGTCCGGCTAGCGATACTGTCGGGGCCATGCCGGGATGATGGTGTCGAAATGGAATGGGATGTTTAGCACGATGCACACCCATATGTGTTTTCAAGTTGCCCTTGGTAGTAAATGCTCGCGAGCAAATTTTGCACTTGAATGGACGTTCGCCTGCAAAGTAAGAGTGTCTGTGCTTTTCTAAAAACGTAATGTATGGGGTTAATTTCCAGGTTACAACGACGCACCTGTATGTGTTCTGTAGTGCATCTGTAACGCTGATTTGCAGCTCAATATGCGTCTGCATATCAAGCATTGGTTGGGATCAGTCGGCGGTGGTATCGGTTTGTTGCCAACAATTTCGCGCACTTTTTCCATTTCGTCCGTTTGATTGATTTCCATCATTTGTTCCCAGTCGTCCTCGTTGGCTGAATTGGCAATCAAAATCACATTTCATTTATGCTGCAAATCGTTTTACAGCTCGAGTTCTACATTAGGTAATCAACTCACGTCCGAGCATTGCTTCATCGTGTGGTCCGCCGAGTCCGAAGGGTGCGTGCCCTTGTGACAACATGAACGGTGGAGGCGGCACCATTGACATCGGAAACGGCGGGAAACCTATGCCAGGCGGACCGGAGAATCGGTGGGTGTACGGTTCGGACAGTCGAAAGTCTTTCGATGCAGCAATTGCTGATCGGGTCAAGTCGAGCGGCTTGTGGTCGTCGCCAGACACGCCCGGGTCAGTTGGTCGGCTGCCATCCGGACTGCCACTGCCGTCACCCATTGCTATTGAAAGATGTGAACTCGGCGTACCTGAAACGTCTTGTTTCTCTAAATGTTGCACAAACTGCGTCAAGAGTCTGAATGTAATTTACCATTGCCTTCCGTGTTGTTGCGTTGATGTAAATGATATAAGTGCACAACGTGTTCGTCGTTGTCACTATAAGGTGGCGGTGCACTATTGGTGTCCCTATCTTTACTTGAGACGTCGTTCTGGGGCGCTCCGACACTCGCACACCGTTCAGCATCAATTTCGTTGCCGAGACTATGTTGCTGTCGCTTGTGGGCCTGAATGTACTTACAAAAAGTTGTTTTGATCTTTGACACGTTTTCAAGTGTGGTTGAAAACTTTTTGATTTTTGACAAGTTTTCTTATGTGTGCCTGAAAACTGTGTCACTCACATTCAAGACAATCATTTTCCCGAATCGTTCACCACACAGCTCGCACGCAAACGGCATTTGATCCTGGTGCACTTGCATTTCGTGCCAGTGCATCGCGGCCAGCGACTGAACCACCGCACGGCAATACTTACACGTCAGGGGTTTGTGCGTCTGCAGTATGGAACATCGGTAAATGTTTTAAACGAATTCAGGTGTGTCAATCGTAGGGTCGTTACCTTGGTGTTCGAATCCACTGATTCGTTGCTATCCGGCGGCGACAGCAACAACGACAGCGCCGATTGCAGTTGTGCGTGTTTGTCTGGATCGACCGTTGGATCCGTGTCCGGATTGTGGTTGTGCACTTGACTGTACAGTCGTTCAATTAGTTGCCATTGTGCCAACTGAAATTTGAAACTAATTCTGTTTCTGTGTTCCAGATTCTTACTGACAGGCAACTATCAAGCAGTTGTGGAGTATCTTCGAGCTTATTTGCATGTGGTAACTTCTGGATCAGTGACTGTGTATATGTACCTGCATGTGTCGTAACAGACAAGATGAAATGTATGGTATGAAAACATGGCTGTTCTTACAGTAGCCGCAAGCCCCGAAAACCAATTTGAAAATGGAAGACAACTGAAAAATGCGAACTGCTGGATGGACACATGCCTTGTCGCTACGCTATACGGTGTTTGATAAGAGAATTATGGTGTATGCGGCACGGGCGCCGTTAGCGTCATGAATAAATTGCAATTTAATGGCATTGTTTATGAAATAACACGTTTGCACACAGCTGCTCCACATTACATTGATGCAAGAGAGAAGGCAAGCGGGCGGTTAGTGTTTGATCGATTATCAGCCATTTGCACTTGAATATATAAGTGGCACACGACATCGGAGTGTTAAAGTAGCAATTTGTGTTCATAACCAATGCCGTGGACCATGCCATACCATACCTATATACATAATGGCACTAACCTCCTTATGTAGGTGTGATCTTCTGGTACGGGCTGGACGACTACTGTATTGTCTACGTTTCTGTTGATTCACACATGGGCTTGGTTATAACAAAAATGCTGTAGGTAGAATCTACCGTGAACAGGTACAGGTACTCAATCAACGAAATATGATTACAGGCTTCCATATTGAGAAAACCAGGGGCTTTGTTCGCTAGCTTGGCTGGTCGCGGTTGACCATAAATTTCTCATAATCACGGTTTGCTCATTCAACAGAAGTCTCAGCGCGACCTCGACTTCAAAACCATATAGACCTCAGTTCGTTCCCCTACCGGTGGGCTCGAAAATGATTGTTGGTTTGCTCTTCAGCAATGAATTTATGTAACTAAAACATACATGCACGCTTCATTCGAATGGGTATATGTTTGAAATACGCATCTTGCACTACATAATATCTACTGTGTTCTGATACATACTGTACCCCATACTTATGCAGAATGATGACATTTTTTGAATGAGCCGTTCCGAGTACGTAGACCCCCATCATTATAAAGTGATTCGAAAAAATAATGAAAATCAACCACTGAAATGGCGCATCAGGTAAAATTTGCATGAGCGGATGCCCATATTGCATGAAAACAACAAGTGAGCGAACTCAGGGAATTGAAAACCAAATCCGGTGTCATTGAGGTCTGCTCCGAAATAAGAATGATAAGCTGGGAAGCAGGCGGGTACAAATGTCCTAAATATATACAGTGCTGGGTGCAATTGTAGGCTGAAAGTAGAAGTCTGCGTGCACGCGCGTGCGCACGCAACTTCCTTGTGCAAAAGACGGGTAGCGCTTGCGCAAAACTTCGAGTGCACCTGCGTGCACGCTACGTTATTCCACTTTTTGCCTACACTTTGCACTGGAAGTTGCTTTCGCACACGCACGCTACTTTCAGCCTGGAATTGCTCCCGATACTGTATTTTCAAAACGCCCACCTGCTGTTCATGTGTGGCATGCACTTGTTTGTCGCCGTGTTTCGCCGTTTGAATGTGTTCTAGCAGCATTTCGCGTCGTTTCTTGCTCAAATCCATCACCAATTCCATTTGTTGCTTGTGCGGCGTGCCGTCTGGTGTTGGCAAACTGGCCAACGGCAGTGCATCGGCTTCCTGCAATGTGAATTGTGCAATGTGGTTTTGTGGTTTGTTTTCCGCCGTGCGCTTGCGTCGATCACAAATAATAAAAATAAGACTCATTTGGTACCGCATATGCATTGCAAGTCGTCTCCAAAACTACATCCATGCTGCATTGATTGCTGACCTGTTGTGGTGGAGTGCCAGTTCCGTCTGTGCCATTCATAGTTGCGGCCGAAGATTTGTTTTTCGGCGACGTTTCAATGGCCGCAGGTGTGCTGTCTTTGGGGTTCAGCGGCCACTCGATCTTGCACTGTCGTTTGTGACCGAGGAACTCGTCGACACAATAGAATTGTGCACCACATCGACCGCACACGTGGCTGTCGACCGTGTCGTCGGTGGCTGAAGTTCAGTATGGTTAGGGCTCAGTTTTCCTACATGCGCGGCATGTAGACACAACAAGCATCAGTCATGCTGCGAATTTGATTGTGAATCATGGCAATAGACTTCATTGGAATGACCTGCTGTTGTCAAAACGAGAGCACACGACAACGGCCAATTTCGTAATGAACAGTTTCCCTTCCCTGAGACTGTCTTGTTTAAATTATTATAATCTTCTGGCCATTTGGTTGTGTTTTATTATTTACAGAGAATATTGTGACAGGAACGGTTTGGTTGTAACAAATTGCCAGGCCCACAGTAAGCGGCGGAATTCTGCATATTTATTTTTCCTGTTAATATGCTATGATATTTAGTTGTGGTCACAGCGATTTATAAGTTTGCATATCGGTTTGACAAAATAATGATTGATGTTGGACGTCTGGGCTTAGCATTGTCTCCGGTCTGGATATTTATGTTTATATGTTAGCGTTTGCTTATAACCTCAGTAAATAATAAGGGCAAAAAAACGTACGCGCGCCGCGCGGCTTTTTTCTAACTGTTTGGACTGACGTCTCTGACGATATTGTCAATATTTGGGCCCATTATGCATCAGATTGTGATTTGTTTTCTGCTCCGGTCTGTTTCTTTCAACATCCCTAACTTATGAAATACTAAACCGTTTGCTTTTGTTTGCCAACTATAACATCGCGGAGGGCAAGGAGTCTTCATTATAATCTGATCGCTATATGTACTTGAACTCATTTTAAAAGAATAATGGGTATCGTGGCGTCTGCAAGTGCTGTACCTACCATTACTGTACTGGTACCCTAAATACTGCGCGAAATATGAACTTTTATGTTTGACTGTATGCGGTCAACGAGAATAAGCTGCAAACGCTACTGTAAGCATACATTACAGGGTGATTACTTTATTCCTACCTAAGCAGTGTGTCCTATACCTAACGTGTAAGCATTTTGAGCGAGTCTTTTCGATCGCACTGCAAGTACACCAAATAACTTATCCACAAATGGCCATAGGCATATTATATTTTGAATAAACAATGCAGCCACAGTGAAGCTAATGCGTCAGCTTCTATAAGCCTGAAGTCAAATGCACTTGAGCTTAGGATGAAGTCTTTTGACCTGTATAGCTGGTTGTTGGCATGCTAAATTGCCATAATGGTCTGAACTGACATTAAGTGACACAACTTCACTCCTCATGAACTAACAATGCTGTGTGGTTGAATGCTTTCTCTGGTGGCGGTAACTGTGAGTTTTATGGGCCGGTAACCGGCATATTACCGTAATCTGCTTAACATAGACATTCAACACCATTCGACCATGTAAAGTCAAGTCGGGATATGGATCAAGTCAAGTTGGGTTGGTCCAAGTGTTTATAACAAGTCAGTCTTTGACAGCAAACACCTTTACATGCGCACAAAACACGATCTGAAACGCGGACAAATCGAGAGTTTCGGTGGAAGAGCTTAACTGGGGACATTGCAGCACCAGATTTCATGAAGCCACCCCTTTTCCACCTCTCATAATCCAAACTTTTCTGGCCATAAAAGTTTGCACTTCATAAGATCGTTAGTCGTGTTGCGCCACGGTTGTAAATATTCACAAGTTGTTGCTTTCTTCCCAATGCCCATCAGCATTAGTTGGTACTCGACATGTGTTTGTTGTGTGTGGTGGTCACTGTGCACCCTTCAAGAGGAACTAAACACGTAAGCAACAGTTCAGGTCGGTGAGTCTCTTCAAAGTGCAGTGCGCCCATTTCAGCATATGCATCATATACTTTTGCATCGGTGTAAGCACAGGAATTTATTACACGGTTTTTTCGGCCTTTTGACTTGTGCGATGCAAAGCGCTTATGGTACTTAGTGAATGGTGGACGTAGATTACTATGTAGCGTTGCTTGCCAGTGTCCTTTGCTTGAAACGAAAGTGCTCATAAATGCAGCAAGACGATTCAAAACTCACAAACGACTACTCATAACTTGCGACACCCGTTAGTCTATGGTTTAGCTGATCGTGCCGCGCATTGCAAACACGGCCGCGTCGGCAATTTAGCTTACGAAAATGATTACCGTTTTGGTGTTACTCCATCACAAAATGTGTTTGAAAGAGGGCACCGCGCATAAACAGCCATAATGCCGTCGACCCCAAGCGACCATCGGAGCGCATCTCTCATCATTTGCGCACTTCGTGTCGCTCGTTAGTTATCGGAATAGATGTGCTACATCGGCTCCGCATTCGCAAACTCGGCTTGCTCGATCCAGCTAGGCCAAAGCCGAGCGTCACAAACTTTCTGTCGTATTCTGTGTGGCTTGTGTATCCGGTTCACTCAATCACCACCCACACACGTTTAACCCCAACGCAGCTCATCATCATTATATTACCACTCATAACTCATTTACACCCCGTGCCGGTCATTATTTTGCAACTAAACTACTAACTCAGTTGCGCTGTCGCATCATCTGTCTCACTCATCAGCGATCGTCAGTACCGAACTGCTGCCCCTACATTTGATGGAGGTCGTTGCCCGGTACTCGGCAACTGCGACACGTCTGACGTGACAACTGTTCCCCTTATGCAGTCCCGAAGCGCAAAGGCGTTTTACCGCCACGTCGCTTTTGATGCGCCCGGAATATATTCATATACATATATGTGCAATTAGCATTGTCCATCTGGGCCCGGAGACTGCGACTGAAATGCTTGAGAGGCCTATGCATACATATCTATATGTACATACATACGTATGTTTCGGCACCAAGTTTGTCACATATGACATTCCGCTATAGACTACGTCAACTTTGACAACCGTTTTGTTTAGCTCGTTGTTTCGATAGATCATAAAAAATATATCGCGCAATTTCGGTGCCCAACAAACTGTTAACCGGACGACCTCTGCCATTTCGCTGCTGTGTTGACATCATAATGGATATCTAAGTTTGCTCACAAGCACTTACTCAAACGTGGTTCCGCATTTTATAAAATGTGACCGGCGGCCAACCTTCGACGAAAACAGAGCTCAAAAAAGTTGCTGTTGCCGTTGATCTGAGTTATGAGTCTTCAGTTGTACCTCTGGTGTAGACTGTCATTTCCATTGTAACAAACACCGTGTACCCAATATATGGTTGCCCCAGCATATGGCTGGAATTCAGCTGAATACCCCTGAAGTTATGAGCATGCAAATGAGTTACGGTGGTCCTTATGCGCATTTTGGCGCCAAAACTTTCCGAAAGCGAAATGGAGGATTTTGGTCCTTGGAATGTTCAATTCGGCTTCGCTTATGGAGTCATTGTTTTCTGTTATCATAATGCCCGACAAGCGGCTTCCAGGCCACACTCTTGCTGCTTTTTGACCCCACTCAAAATAACGAGACCTTTTTCAGCTTTGCCGCAAAAGCCGTGGAAAAAAGTGACGCTTACTGTAAAAAGTAGTGCAAAGCTTCGGTTTGGTCTGACCACAAGTGAGCATGCTGGCACTGAAATTATGCACTTATGAAAACTTGGAATGAAAAAATGAGTATTCGCGTGTGTTGAGCAAAAACCGTTGACTGGATCCCCAGCAACACAGGTTGCTTCATGTTTTTTTAGGTTCACAACGCCTGAAAAATATTCAGAAAAGTAGTGCAGTAAAAAAAATCGAGAGAGAAGAGCACATATTCTGGCTTATTATGTATGATATGTGCATTTTGCTATGTTTTCCGTTGTGGCCCATCCGCGCCAAGCGCGAAAGTTACAGCTCCGGGGCACAAGAGCAACCACATATAACACTGAGATTGTGAGGGGGCGTTTTTGATATGCATATCTGAACCATAGCAGCGTAGTTGTTTCAAAATATTAGCATATTTTGCGATCAGAACGCAAGCATAAGTACTATAAACAAATCTGTGAAGCTCTATCTACACTGGAAGTCAAATGGACTGTGGACTGAAAGCAAATTTTAAGAGCAACTGAAGATGGCGTATTTATGCATGGACCAAAAACAATAAATTATGGTGTCTGGGTATTTTTAACCAAGCATCTTGGTTACCGTAATCACTAGTCATAACAAGATTATTCTGTTTCGAAGTTCGATTTTGATGTAACCCAGTGTCAATGTTGCACAATTTCGTGACATTATAATGGATACACGCATGCAAGCAACGCAGTTGAAACATGCGAGACATCTGTGTTGATCGAATCAGATCATGAAATGATGCGATCAAATCGATTGATCAGCGCATCAGCAAATCGAATGATAAGCATACGCATATTGTTGTTGTCATAACCACTATGCGTTGCGACACAACGGCGCCCTCAATACCAACCGCCTAATATAACGTATACCGTAACCTTGGCAGTAATATTCAAAGTGGCTCATGTGTGCGACTCCCTCAAGTTTATGATTATATCCAATGTGTCGTTATGCACTCAGACACAGATTTGCTTGATGGTTGTTTTCGTTTTGAAGCAGCCACAAACAGTCGCAGCCGACTGGCTGGCCATAATTGCAATTGGCATAAGCGCTTTTATGGGCGCAGACCAATGCAGATTTGGGATGAGCATGGTCTCGGGTGCGTGAATGTCTAGTGCCCAAACATAGGGCCATGTCTTTGGGCGCTCCGTTGCGCTGAGAGCCCGTTAACTCAAATCCGGTAGACATGTATGAATATTTGAAGCAACAGACAGCGCAGCGTTAAATGGCCGATCTGGTCGCAGTGATATGCACGCTGGGCGGTATGTGCCTTTGCTGCATGCACCAATGAAATATGACCGCCGCATCAATGACACCATAGCGCCCTGATTTGGCAAGGCAAGGTGTATGTGCACACCCAGAGTGCTGTGTCCCGGAACGCCACATCCATCCGACGAACAAGCACGTCTCGCTTGGGCAGTTTGCATTATTGTCTGCAATGCCGAACTGTGTGAGAGCCAGTTTCTGACGGCTCATAATCTGAATATTGTTTCAGGAGCTCTTTGGGAGCTCTATTACCGTATGCGCGACGGCTGGGCAGTGAGTTCACGCGGCATGCGCATTCATAGGTGGTATGCATCCCGGTTTTATTACACCGAGTCCCCAGTGTGGTGTATAAGCGATAATAAATCGCGATTGAATTTAGACCACCGCAGCGGCCGCCGCGCCTCGGTTGCCGACAAAAATGCTGTAAAATTATATATACGCGGATTTTTGTATGGCGCCTTCCCGTTAGCTAAGGCGTTACGGTAATGGGTGAATGTGCCGTTATTATGGGCTGCGCGTTGTTTATTCAGAAAAATAAAAACCAATGCCACACAATGTACATCCGATTATTATTTTCGCAATCACCCCGCTCCACGCTGGGTGGTCCCCATCACACAAGGTATGCAGCCACCAAACCTCGTTAAGCCGCACAAAATCAAATTTCTTCCCTCTGGTCTCCGCCATAATCTACAGTAAGACAGAGTTGGCTTCAAGAATTGTGGGATTACCAAACAAGCGACCACAAACATCAAAAGTTGAAGTGTTTTGTTCGTCTCGCTCATAATGCAGTTAAAATCTGACATCATATATACACTACGCATGGATTTGTGCGACTTGTGAGTCTGTGATTGCATTACACACACTGCTTAGGGCTTATCACCACAATATGGTTCAAGCAAGACAGCGTGTGTGTGACCATATTATTTGATTTGTGTTCAGCAATGCGTGCGCAAGCAACCACATGTTGAAACAAACACATGTAAGCCACTAATGAACCACGAAAAGCTTCAATACGCAAACGTACTGTGACCTCTTTCATGAATTCACTCCCTTCGACCAACAGGCCCGAGTTTGCAAGTATGATGACCACGCAGTCGTGAATGGCAATATGATGCACCCAAGAACCGTGGTCTTATCACTGGGTATTGTCTTGTTTGATACCAGAAGCTAACAATGTTTGGTGTATGCCATAAGTCACTAACCAAATTTGACCAACCATTGAGCGTTATTTGGGTACATGACGTGAACCTGCAGACATGCAGAGTTCGCTTTGGTACCCGATGTCATGTATGCGATAAACATACTGTAATCAAATTGTAGTCAAAACGGTAAGCGCTGGCTGGCTGATTTTGCAAAACTTTCGACGACTTTGCAGCTAATTTATGTAACCATCGATTTTCACTTCAGCAGTTGCACGTCACAAACTCATACCATGTCGGTTTAAATCAAACCTAGGTTACGGTATTCGGATGTTTTCCCATGTGTCACAACAATACCTGGAATTTCGGGCGCATCGGATTTGAAGAAAATATTACACAACCGTTCGGCACAAATACTGAATTTGTCAAAAATTCTTATTCTGCATAATTAAAAACAGAAAAGGTCGAATCGGGTCGCGAATGAATCCGAACACGAAATATGTTGGTAATAAATAAAAAAACTGAATATCGGCCATGTTCGCACCACGCAAAATTATTTTGATTCGATGTTTTTTGCAGTAAGATAGAATTTGGCATCTCGAAACTTTATATATATACACATCGTGCCACTACGAATTATCCGGAAATAAAATTTGAAGAGAGCGCGCGCCAATATCATATCAATAAAATCCATGTTGCCAAACGAAATAATCGGCCATTTTAATTCGAAAACAGACGCATATTCCGCGCGTTCTGATTCCGAAATCGGTACTCCCGGCTGCACTGAACACAGCAAAAATATCATAAGGATATCGTCGCATCTTCTTGGTATATTATAGGTATGCATTGCGTTTTCCTTGATCATTAATGCAGTTTTGGAACGGTACATATCATGAGAGAAAAACGCGCAAAAAAGAAATGATCGCTTCCATATAACTCCGTGTGCAGAGCGTTTGCGTAATGCACTGCACACTGACGATCCTTGTGGTTCAGCCTTGTGGGCAAACGACAAGCTCGATGTGTCACACATTTCAACGTTGTGATGAGCGGGCGTAGCAGTTCATATTGCATTTCTCACTGATGGTTATCAGCTAATATTCATAAACGCCTCATGGTTTTTTATCAACGTGAACTTCGCTTTGTAGCCTATGCGTATGTATACGAGCTGCAGCACATCAATTCATATTTTGGTCTTCAAAAAAGTTCGAAATGCACACGAACGCCGCACGTGCGCCGCGCTGTTGCAACTGTTTATGCCGAGTACTCAGCTCTGCTTTGACGTATGCCGTTCAGAAGGTTATAGCGCGTACGAAGCAGCATGGGACAAAATGTAGAGCTGTGTTTCTCGATATCCCAGTCTCCGTAGCAGTAATAGCAACGTTCGCAATCACAACGAATACGAATTCCAGTCGCATTTATCCGTCACACGAATGCGTTTACACGGCAGTTATGTCGTTGTGACAAATTGGCCGTGTTGCCGCACCACGATGACACATGCGCACGCGTATAAAAACGCGGTTTGGCGCGCCGTGGTTGCCTATTGCAAGTTAGGTATATGGCAAGTGCACGTTTCTGGGCCCATTATATCATAAATGATCACAAACTTGGCTGACTGTCTTCCACATCAACGATGGGGCACACGCGAGCAAACATCAATACATTCACACTGACACTGTCATGTACTGTCGTGGTACCCAGCAATGAGTGAAAATTATAAGGATGGTTTTTTTATCAGGCTTTCGATAGTTTATGACGACTTTTGTAACTTTTCGCCGTTTTTAACATGACGATGCAAAAAGTTATGCGGCATTCCCAAAAGCTGCGACTGAAAAACAAAGTACTGAACCAATTTTGTGATTAGCGCTATAGCACTGATGCTGCATGTTACATATGTGGTGACAGTTTTGCGATACATTCTTGTCCCAGATTTGTGTGAAAATGGCGCAAAAACAGTGAGCGGTTGCACTTTACACTCAGTTACTAAACGCTAAAACACGGCTTGTGTATGGAAATGATAGATTATTTTTGATTTATTATTCCATATGATACATATTTCAGCATTTAGTTTTTGTGCATAACTTTGCCATATTTGATTTGGCTTCTTAATGTCGAGTGCTAGCGCTGTGCTTTTTTGAAATGTGTTTCTAATAAAGTAACATTTCGGTGCGTAAGCGTCTGGGTTTTGAAGCACAAAGTTGAGTTTATGGAGTTGGCTTTTTTCTCAGTTTTGAAACAAAACGTCATAATATTTGACGGGCTGCTGTAACGCAATGAATTTTTCCAAGAAATTTATGAACATTAACGCTCCTAATATTACTGATTTTTAAAACAATAAATTGCTGGCATTAAAGTGCCTCTACAATTGAATGTTGACCGCGTTTGTTCGCAGCCATTTTTTTGGAAAATGAAGGCAAGGTATCAGAAACCCAGATTTAGGGAATGGATTTTCAACTCGTTGCTTTGTGATGTTTCACGGAGCCCACATATTTTCACAGGAGGAGAAAAAATGAAAAAAGTTTGAGGCGGGCCTCTGCAAGACACAATGTAATCCAATCTAAGATATTTTCAGCGTTTTATACACAGACGTTTCTCTGTTAAACGAGATATAAAGCATTGCACGAAACGCCAGGTGTGACAAATGATAAACGAAACACTCCGAAAAATCAAGCCTTTTTGAAGCACCCTTTTACTGCTGTATAATTTTAGGCATCTGTGGTGAATGAAATAAGTTGTCAATTGCAAATAAAAATCGTCTAATTATCCTGCGTTCAGGATGTGCTTTTCGTTTTTCAAAACCCTACACAGCTCACACAATGTTTACCACAACATGCGCCAGCCAGCCATTCCACAGCGCGCACACAACGACAACACACAGCCAGCACAGCGACAACACAGCAATGTTTCAGCTGACAAGCTTTATTGTGTGTGTGCGCTGTGGAATGGCTGCCTGGCGCATGTTGTGGTAAACATTGTGTGAGCTGTGTAGGGTTTTGAAAAACGAAAAGCACATCCTGAACACAGGATAATTAGACGATTTTTATTTGCAATTGACAACTTATTTCATTCACCACAGATGCCTAAAATTATACAGCAGTAAAAGGGTGCTTCAAAAAGGCTTGATTTTTCGGAGTGTTTCGTTTATCATTTGTCACACCTGGCGTTTCGTGCAATGCTTTATATCTCGTTTAACAGAGAAACGTCTGTGTATAAAACGCTGAAAGTATCTTAGATTGGATTGCCTTGTGTCTTGCACAAGCCTGCCTCAAACTTTTTTCAAGTTTTCTCCTCCTGTGAAAATATGTGGGCTCCGTGAAACATCACAAAGCAACGAGTTGAAAATCCATTCCCTAAATCTGGGTTTCTGATACCTTGCCTTCATTTTCTGAAAAAATGGCTGCAAACAAACGCGGTCAACATTCAATTGTAGAGTCACTTTAAAAGTTGCGTTTTACTGGTGAAACTTGCGTATCTACCTACCTAGTATGTACCTGTCTACCTGCATAACGCAGCAATTCTGGTGACAAAAAGCAAACATGGTTCTTGTCACCGGAGAACTTATAGCCGAACCGTTATTCTGTCTCACGAAAAGGTTTCTGGGTGTACAGTAATTGAAGATTATGCATACATTACACGTGTGTATACATACATGTTGTCTTGCAACACTCCGCAAAACCATAAATACAAAAGTACTGCGCATATATAAATAAGCCGCTAAGAGACACCAAACATGACTCTTTTTAGATATGCGCCGATACTAGTTCAAAAGGCCGGCTTTTTGGAATAAATGTGCCCTTTGGGCGCGTTCATGCATAAGCCATATGGTCATAACATTATCCCATTAATAACCAAACTTGAGGTCGCAGCATGACTGATTGCTGGCTATTTTGGTCAGTATAATGTACGGGGCCAAAGAAACTATCACAAAAAAGAAGAAAGCTCAGCAGAGATGGGGAGAAGTTGTGAAAAATATTCACCGAAACAAGATAAGGAGCAGACTGACCGACCTTGAGTGGTTGATGTTTGCTGCATTGTTGTTGTCATCTGACTGCCAGTTGTCGATTTATCACCATCGACAGCTGAGAGTCGTTGCGGTTTGGACTGTTTGCGACGTTTGGAGTCGCTCGGCGATTTGGCTGATTGTTGACTGCTGCAATCGGTGGTGGTCGATGCCATGCTCAACGTGACATGTGCATCGAGACAACATTTATGGGGCGATCCGGTCGAGCTGCAATGTGTGGCATTCATTGATTGATGCATGCACGTCAAAACCGGCTATCCGCTGTTTTTTTAATTTTCCAACGGCGCTCAGGCAGTTTGGTGGTTCGGTGCTACTGTATACACGTACAAAATCGACGTGTGTGTGGGATTGTGGGAACAATTTTATGAAAGATCGGTAAAGGTTATTCAAAAATCATTTCTGAAAATCAGGCTCATCTAACTATCCGATCTAACCAATCGAGCTCTTGCAACATGCTTAACAAGTGACCTGGGGCTTGCTCTCCTTATACAAATGCTGTTGAAATCTGTGTCAGCGTGATTGATCCTCAAGTGAAGTTGGTAAACACGGGCCCTTGGAACAACAAGCAACGTTTGACTGTGTGGGCAAAAAGAGAAACACCGCTGCTCGGCTAACCACAGCACAAAGGATCATGCAAGATCAAATAGTAGACAACAATAGTCAGCAAACTTTATTTGTTTTTGTGTACCCAGTGCTCTATGAATATGTAAGTAAAATACCAAAAGGGAAGCGGTTATAATGTATACAGAAACATCGGACATAGGCTTCTGTGAAACTAAGAAGTCATTGTCAAATTATACAGTACATGGGATTATTTTACCGGTGCGGTACATGAAGGAATATGTACACAATTAAAAAGCAATGCTGCCCGCTTTTAAAAACGCGTCTTAACCGCCTTTTTGATCCATTACCGACCGCCGATATACATATATATATTTTCATGCCTGAGCAATATATATACGCATTCTATGCACTGACTGATTTGAATGCCCGAGGCCTGTATTTTCGCAATATGGTCAGGTCCTGCGCAGCTTGATATCTGTAGGTGGGAACAGATCTCAATGCTACCTCAGTTTTTAAAGATCCTCGTAAACGTCACGATGTGTTGTAGCCATAACTGCTATACATATTGGTACATTCCGCGTTGATGAAAAGCAAATTAGCAAAAAAATGGACAAGTTATTTGAAGTGCTATTATATGAAACCACTGTCTTAGTTGGAAAATCTGGCAGACACGTTTGGTTCGTAAGCTATACCAGAATTTTACACTTCCAAAACATTTGGCATAAGCGATAACATACGCAACACACTGATGGTGGGCGGAGTCGAGCGTGCTGATTGGTGCGCCTGCACGCTGGGCGTGTATAGGTACATACATCACATTGGCATATGTAAGTGTCGCTGCTTTGGAAAATTATGAAAGATGAATTTATTTGATTCTGTGTTCGAATAATTTAGTGGAAGAATACCTGCTCGGAAATACAATGTGCAGTATACCATAAGTACCTGACAATGTTGCAAAAGGCGAATGGATGGTCTGCAATGCGCGTTACATCCTCAAGAATCTGGGTGATTTTTGGTCATCTTGTTGAGACGACTTCGTGATGCTTGTTTGCAATGAGAAGGTAAAACAGAATCGAAAAAGAAGGGCGCAAAGTTCATCGTGATTAAAATATTGGAAAAATAAAAGAACACCGTAATTCTATAAAAAATACTCAAAAAGCCTGTAGGCAAACGCTGGTGGCGCGCGTCAAACCTATCAAAATTATACTCCCTAACAGAAGGTTATAAAATATAAGAAATTAGAGCAGTTCAGACAGCGGAAAAGTGTAGTTTATAACGTCAAAAATAGCCACAGGTTTTCCTTCGCCTTCAGTCCAAACTTTTCTATCGTGTCATTTTCTCATATCTCGCAAAACTGTGCTGTTTTGTGACTTTAATTGTGTATAATTAATTTGCGACGTTGCCCACGCGACAAACGGCTATCAGTCTTGCAAAACTATTATAAGTGACGTACTATATGCATGTGTATGCATAAGTGCTCCTAGAGGGTCCTTTTTATCTTCCAGCCGGTTACGTGGACAAAGATATGATTGTGTGATTGTCTGATCTGATTGTGGTGTACCCAAGAACATAGGCATTGAAGGAGCAGTGTTGAGGAAATATAAAAGAAAAGTGTGCAAGCCAGATAAAAGAGATTCAACTAGGGTATCGCATTTTCGAGCGACAAATTACATTTTCAAAAATGTCATGTCACAGAGCGTTTACTTAACAATTCGGCGAACAATCTATTAAATGAAGTGCACATTTTAACCTGCGCGCCAAGTTGTGCAATATTTTGAAATTATACCCGCACCGCATACGTTATATGACTAGGCCACCAATAAGAAAGAATATCTGCCACGATTGGGCACCTTAAAGGGGAAATTGCACATTCCTAATCGCCTTTCAGGTTTTACAAGTGTTTAGACAGCAATGTGGGCATCACAAAAGTCAAATAATTTGGTAGAAACTCTCAAACATGTACCCGGGAGATTCCGTTTAAGACAAGCCACTGGGAACAAAATTCGGCGCGGACCGGCCGAATTTCTACCTGCGCATTCAGGCAAATTGCCTGATCAAAAAGCTCTCAAGGCGACAGAATGTTTCGCATGTTTTTTGAAACTCACTAACCATAGAATTTCGCTTTTCTTTCGAATTTCAACGAATTGTTCCAGCGTGTCTGCTAAATGTTTCATGCTCTCCTTGTCACGCTGGAACAATTCGTCGAAATTCGAAATATAAAGAAAAGCGAAATTCTATAGTTAGTGAGTTTCAAGAATCGTGCGAAACATTCTGTCGCCTTGACAGCTTTTTGATCAGGCAATTTGCCTGAATGCGCAGGTAGAAATTCGGCCGGTCCGCCCCGAATTTTCTTCCCGGTTGTTCCCTTTGAATTGCTTCTCCTGGGTACATGTTTGAGAGTTTGTACCAAGTGATTGGCTTTCATGATGCCCACACAACTGTCTAAACACTTGTAGAATTTGAAAGGCGATTAAGAATGTGCAATTTCCCCTTTAATATACGTATGGGTACGTATCGTCGGATAATAAAACAAAAAATGAATTGACATTTCGACAATAAAAAATTTTGACAGAAATGTGCCCCTTTCGCAAGATCAAAAGAACCACACGATTTCCAGCTACCCGACATAAGTGGTCTTCGGTTGGTATGCATGTGATGAACAAGTAATAGTTGGCTAATCTAATGTAGCCGTTCTACTCTGTTACCGGCCGCACCATGATGAACGTCAAGCACAAGTGGGCTTGATGTTCACCTTTACGTATCAGGGTGAAACTCAGTCCACGGATTGTCCGACGAACTGGAACAGTGAGCATTCATGTTGTTTGTTATGTAATTGTATGCACGCATTTCAGCGAGAAGACTAAGATGGTATATGGGGATGCGCTGACAGTTGGATAACCGCAGAAAAATGACTAAAATTAAGAACGTTTTAGATTTATCAGATGATAATCGCTGGCGTGCATGCGCGTGCGCAACTCTACCGTCAGTCAAAGTTCAATGTACAGTTAGTCAACAGCGTTGAGTGGTTCGTGTGTCTTTTTAATTTAATAATGTATTACATTTTTGATAAAATGGCCATTAAAATCTATTGCGCGACATACACTGCTGTGCACTATCCTATCAACACGCGTGCCATGCAACAACCTACCGTCAGTGCAACGCTTATTCCAACTGCAACTGCGACAAAATGTTTAGATGTTTCGACTTCAAGTTCTATGGAGCCTGCTAAGAGAAATATCAAGAGAAAACGTGTTCCAGATCAACTTGCGATCGCATCAAAATTCTAAAATTAATAATATGACGGTTTGGATCATAAACGCGAGGACATGCATATGTGAACAAATGTGCGTACGGCGCTAACTCGCATGTGGATGCTGGGTGCAATGTCTTACAGGTGGATAGTGTGTACAGCTGGATACAACTGCTTGGAACGTTGGTACCCAAAAAGTGCACCTGAAACGATAGGGATGAGATGATAATGACGCATATAATGTGAACAACATCTATAACTGTAATCGGTTAAACATGAAAACTTTGTGTAATATGGCATTTGCGAACTAATTTTCGTACGTGTGCACGCGTACAAATTTTTATGATGTTGTGTTTATGTTACTCTAATGAATTAGAATAAAGCCGCGAAAACAAAAGTGGAGCATTCAGGTGCATCAGTTGATCAAACACAGAAACAAATGAAATGCGTCATACAAATATATTGAAAACGAGCAGCATTTTTTTCACCATCGTCTCTTCAAGGGCGTCACACCAAAGTTATGCAGACAAAGTGCACTTGCACTGTCACAATATTCATAAGCATCGCGGCAACCAGCCACAGAGATGGGCATAGTTGTAAAATATTACATACATTTACGCATAAGCAGTGACACCCAAGGCGGCCTGTTGGGTACAGATGTTGAACAAATGTGCCCAACTACGCTGCTGCACCGCGTTGTTTTGGGAGCAGGAGCACAAGCAACCCAAGTCCTATACATAATACATTACGGCAGTGGCCAAAAACGGATGATCGGTGACGCCAAAGTCGATGTGAGCCGGTGCACCCAATCGGGGCTACTGTAGCACGTGCACCACCGTCCGCGCCAACACACCAGATGCACCCAAGTGTGCGGCTGGGGCGGGCGGCCAGCAAGCAAGTGCGTAAAAGAAATCTGTTTTTGAATATTGCCCACATTTAGCATTGTTGTGTGTTTAGCTCATTCGTCATATTACCGATACCGGCTCTGCGTGTATAATACGGTGCTGCTGTACCTATCCATAATAGGATGGAAACGCCGGGCTGTTTTGAGAAGCAAGCAGCTCGGAGAGCAAGAGCAGATCCTGGAAAATCAACGACACTCGCTGCCCATCACTGTGATGCTTCATATATTCTGTCGCACTTTGCCGTTGTGGTGCCCCGCTGCCACTACATCCACAACAAGTGAAATGGCATAATTAATGACGGTAGCAGTGTGAATTGGACCTGTAGTGCACCCGCGACAGACAGCACGCGGCTGAAGGATGATCAAAGACCCTGAGCCTTGCTGGTCAGGCTGTTGCTGCTGCAACGACCAGAGCGGCTGTCTGGTGCGTGTGTGTGTGTGTGTGCCTGCAGCACTCAACATCATCAAAACACAACACGCGCCGCAACACTGGTGACGGATTTGGCGTGCTGAGTTGCATAAGGCTCACCGTGAATATATTGCATTACCGTAGAAACAGTTGTCAGGTGCCTACGTGCTGGGCAGTGAGTAACTTTGATGTCAAGTCGACAAGAGTGAGACCACTGCGATCACATGAAGCCCTAGATATGGCAATGAGCTAATGTGGCATAACGATGATTAGAGGATGTGTGCCAAAATCGCACGCTGTTTACCCGATCACAAGCAAATGGAAGTGCATCGGGAGAGGCAAGTTCCGTGTTGCAACCGTGACAGTGCAATGCTGGTAGCAACTGTTGCGCAATGGTCCAAGTCGTGGTATTACATTTGATGAATAACTGTAGTTGCAATATGCACCTGTTTTTGCACACTTGCTTGCCAGGCGATAGATGATTTTTTTCGCGAGCCCATTAAAACCGCAGCCGGCCGGCAGCGAAACGAAAGTAGGTCGTTAAAAGCATGGGGTGGTAAGAATCGCAAAGTAGGGTTCACAAAACTGAAATTTTGGATATGGTTTTTTTGATTGGAAATCAACGCCACAACATATTTTTGAATGCTCTCCAAGTTTGGCGTTCCAAATGTAAGTATACTTTCAGTAATTTCAATTTAAAGGTGTTCGGTTTGCATTTTTTGGAAAATTTTAAAAATGAAAAATGCTGAAAAAATAAATGTCAATCCAATTGGATCTCAGCCGATAAACAACATTGGGCGCTGAAATTTGCACACATATAGCAGTTTTTTGTCCGCTTTTCAGCTGTGTAAAAATAGTTGCACGATATTGGATGTTTTCTCTTCCATTGCATTTTTTTAAAAAAATGTCAAAAAAACGAGTGCATCTCAGAAACACCCAATTTTAAAAAAGTCCTCACCGACGAATTCTTTCTATTGGGCCTCAAAATGTGCGCCATAAAATTCTGATATTGGTTTATAAATGTGGTTTGTGACAAATTTGAATATTGTCGGCAATTTATGTTATTATGAAGCAAAAAAAATTTCCTCGTTTTATTTTCTTTCTTGTTTTGTTGTGGTGCGCAGTTCAATTGAATGATGGAATATGTAAAAATAATTGATGCATGTGTTTCCCAAATATGAGTTCTGATGTGTATGCTGCTGAAACCTACATACTGTATGTGTTTCTTAACTGTAAATACCACGAGAGTGCTTTCAATTTATGTGCTTTTCAAGGCAACCGTTTCTTAGGAAAATGCAGCAAATCTGTGAATGGCTATTCGTTTGTTTCAACTCTTGCCTATTTCTAAATGTTTTTGCATTGCATCAAGTTACGAAATAAAAAGTAATAATGGTAAAACGTTCACCCAAAACCCGCGACGCAAAAAAAAGACGCGCTACAGGGTTTGAACCTGCGCGACAGACACACGCACGCATGTTCAATGCTGCGCCTAACCGATTGCGCTATGCGATCCAGCCGCTGGCTTGCCTTAATGTGTTACATAAATGTATTTGCGCGTGCGCATGTGTGTTCTGCCGTTTACATAAAACGTGTTGTGTTGCAGCTATAATGTGTGTGTTGTGTTGACTGCTTGTATAATGTGTGTTGTTGTTCCTTGTTGCTCACCTCGTGTGATGCATCAAGTGACAGGTTGCAGCGAATTTTTGCCGATGACGGCTGGTGCCAAATAGCTTGCATTTCTGAACTTGTATCCATTTTGATAGCTTGTCATGTGTCATGAACAAGCTGTTTACTTTCAAGACTACATTGACAAGCATCTTGTTGCCGTTCGTGACACCCACATCGGTCGTTTCTCCAATGTGAATCCGTGCAAAGAAAAAGACAAAAAAGTGAGGAAGAAAACAAAAAAAAATGTTCTTTATCTAAGCTTTTCAGGAGATATTCAAATTTGTCACAAACCAGATTTATAAACCAATATCAGAATTTTATGGCGCACATTTTGAGACCAAATAGAAAGAATTCGTCGGTGAGGACTTTTTTAAAATTGGTTGTTTTTGATATGCACTAAATTTCAGAGCTGATTTTTGAAAAATTCAACGGAAGAGAAAATGCAGCGAATTTTTGCCTTTATTTTTGCATGGTTGAAAAGTAGATAACAAATTGACTATTATGTGTGATTTTCATTAAATAGCACCCGATCTAAAACAAATGACAGCCTCATCAACATAAACTTGGTACATTTTTGGAATTTCAAGAAATCTTCGACCTGCTCACTTAAATGCGCCCATAACTATTTAATGCTTTGGATTTTGGAACCAAAATTTTGTATGTGTCTTAGTAAGTGTAGTAGTCAACTTTTTGTGCAATATGAGCGAAATCCACTTTTTTCGATTTGTGAACCCTATTCCATTGACACCTATCTGTTACTATTCCCCCGCGCTCTTAATCATATCCATATCTTTTCTGGATCTGGACTGAAAAGTGGGAGATGTTTGGACAATTGCTTGAACGTATGGCCACGTTGGCCTGGATGTTCAAGTGTCGCCTTCCTTGCTGGCGTGGCTTTTGCCTTTTCAAAGCAGGCGTACGTTTAATTTATTGTTTCATATTTTTAATGGGATGCTTTAAATGCGACCGTAGCCCGATATGCAACAGTTAGCGTATAATCTATGCAACCTGTTAACGGGTGTTGTCGCGTGCGCCAAGTGTGCGCTTGCGTTTAGATTTGTGGCTTCGTACGCGTTTTTAAGCGCGCCGACCGCCCCAAAAGATTAATTGAGTTGATTTTTTCTAACTGCCTCACCCCGTTAAGCGCCGGAGAGAAAATTCATATTCTTTTGTATTCGCACTCCGCGATCGCGCAGCTTTAAACGGCCCGCCACCAGGCAAGATGAGGTGAATTATTAGGGTTTGGTTTTGTGGCTGCACGCAAAGACCGATGATCGGCTGGTCAGATATGCGAAACACAAGCCGTTGAAAGCTTGAGTGCACGTCAGTTAGGTCTGGTGCACGTCAGTGCGCGTCAGTCTCGACCTGCAAACTGGGTATACCCAACAACCAGTTGGTCAAGTAGTATAGGTGTGAGCCGGTGCACAATGCTGATGATCTATGGGCTAATGAGTACTGAGCATTTGTTACTTCAAGCCATTGATGGCCAATAAACGGGTACCGGTCGGTGTGTTTGTGCATTGGCCATGGGTTGTACCCGACAGCCAGAGCAAATTTAATGCTTGCGCTCATCTCGACTCGGAACAAAAACATCAGTTTTGAACTTTGCGGTTGCATTAACTGTGCAGCAATATGGCCGAAAGTTGAGCGCACCGGTATGACGGACTGGACTCGCTCGGCTGCTCATAACGACCAAAAAGGAAGTGAACAATACAGTAATAATTGCAGAGCGGAGGAGTTTTTCAAAAAGCATTACACAAGAACTGCTGAAGGCAGACGCCATATAAAATATTAGGTAATTCAACAACTGTGTATACACAGCATCTTGTGATGCCGCAAACATGTGCTAAATCTGAGCGCCACACAGCCCGCAATTATCATCAGTCGCATGACACAGAGGGTCATCAGATGCGACCGGATACATTTCGGTCAAACTGACGAGCACCGGGCAGACAGAAGAAGAAAGATGCGCATATTTACTGTTTCACGACACACAATCAAAGGGATGGCACAGTTCTTGGGCTGATCCGTGTCGTGCAGTCATCCGTTACTCAAGCAGTGACCCAAGGCAGGCGCACGTTTCCGGCTGCAATAAGCACAGGATCATCACAAATTCTATAATCGTCGTTTCATGCTTTCCGGTCGGGATAATCAAAATCTGAGCAGCGAGCACGGGAGGCGGCCAGCAAAGGGCTGTTGGGTGCGCAGGCATGCGTGTCAAACGTCAATCGGGCTTTATGTTTCTGTACTCAACAGCTTGTAGTCGTGCTCTTATGATCGTTGCCGTTGACTTTTGGCCACGACGGCCATAACTTGACGTTGCGTGCGCTGCCGAAACGCAGTTCTGTAATTGCGCTTATGCCTGCGGCTGCCGATGACGTGCACGGAGGAGAAAATGAACGAAATTCAACTGAAATTATGGCCATGTTATAAACAGACATGCAAAGTGGCGATTTGCAGTGATATGTGGCTGCCGCGATTGGGCTTGTGCACCATGAAGTTGAACAACAAGTCCCATAACTTATACATTCCTTTGCTTTGCTACCGTAACCCTAAGGGTGCACTGTAACTTACTTGCAATCCTGGTATGGTACATATGTGGGTATACATGCGCGATTTCAATCATAAAAGGCTATAAGCAATGGAGGTGGTGCAATCTGCTTGTTGAAATGAAATGCATTTGTGGGAAAAATAATTACGAATGCTGCCACTGCAGTAACGGTTTGGATGTATGGTACAAATGGGGCTCGGGTCATTTGGGAGTTGCCGCCCGTCCTTCTAAAGTGCATCATCAATCCACTTTTATATAAACATTATGCCTATGATAAACCAATCTGCCTTAATTTCACCACACCGACCCGGCGCACAGCTTTCAGCTCTTAATCTGTCTACCCTGCGCAAATTTGTTTGGGCCAGCAGGCCTAATGGGTTCAATCCGATCACTGTTTGTACCCGCTTATCCACCATCTATGGTGTTACTGTGTGCACACAAATTTTATTTGATTACTCGTTCTGTGTATGTTTATCATCATGAACCGACCATGTTGTGACGAAGAGCGTTTTCAATTTTATACCGCAAAGACATTATTTTGGCCACAGGACTTGTGGGTCAGAAAGGTCGAAAAGTTCGAGGAACACTCGCCTACAATACTGCGGTTAGCAGTGCATTGTTCAACGATGCCATTGCTTCATACCACCGTACCCAATGACGCTGTTCGATAATCGACACATGCGTATCTACTGTTGGCACTTCCAGAAACGAAGCACACTCTGGTACCCACTGTATGTGCATCAGTGAGATGCCGCGTCTTGACGAGCGCGACGACGCGCATAATATTCGTAAAATATAATAAACTTGAAGATGAAGATGAAAATGTGAATTGAGTTTTGCACCAACAAAGGCCAAAACGCTCGTTATGGCCTTGGTCAAGCGCATCGGCAGCGGCACTCGCAGGAAATCAGCTATGTACAAGCACCATTTTGCCAGCTTCATGGTTGCCCCCATTTTGAAGCAAAGTTTCGGAAGCAAAGTCTATGTCCTCTAGATAGCTGTTAAGAGACCACAAAACGAAAACAACAGAAAGTGACGGATGGTTCAATGGTTAGCCGCGTGGTTCAATGTGATCAACAAATCAATGTAATGTTCTTTCGACTTATGGATGTTAAGCGCACGCCGACACGCAATGCCTAATGATGTGTGGAAGTATACTTGTCTCAATGAAAATTTGTGTATTTTCCTCTCAGTCTATTCTATTATAGTAGCCCATGTATGCTGCAGGCTTGGAGTCCTCATTTGGCATTCCGCTTGTTTCGGCATACTAATTTTTGAAGAATATTTACGTCATATTTGCGCCACCAGCGTGTGCTTGCGTATGTGTAATGATTAAATTTAATATTATTTCTGATGTTACTACATTGTACGTACCAGTAGATTATTTTCGGCTCACACACCGTGAACTGTCCACAAATTGTGGTCAAGCCAAAAAGCGCACCCAACAGCGAGCGCTGGTGCGACCGTGCCAGTGCAGTGATTAAGCGCAATCAAGCAAAGATCAAAACGGTAAACAAAACAGAAACAATTTTAAATTTGTGTCCTTTTACTGTTTACCCCAACATTTGAATAATCAAAATCTTATTCATCATCAGTAATCGTCTGATGAACATTATAAGGTTACTGTAGTCGTATTGAGCAGGGGCTGTCTTTCCGAGGTCAAAGACGTCTGTCTCTCCTGGTGATAACATCGAATTATGCAAATAAAAATGTTTACAATTTTTGATCGCCGCCATAAAACGCGTTACATAGTTTGCCATGCGGGCACTGGGGTTGGATTATGTCTTGATAAAAATAAGTATAATTCAGGTGCTCGCTCCTTGCTCCTGTTTCTAAGAAGTTTTTTCTTGATAAACTTATTTCAAAGTTGTTCCTGCTAGTAAAATGTGATGTCAAGCCGTTGGTGAAACATGGGTGTTTATAATGCAATCACTTCTGCAAGTACTCTGGGCTTCACCGTGTAACAAGCACTTGCTGTTGAAACAATGATAATTGACGGCGGTACCCTAGCAGAACATTTGATCATCTCGGTCTGATTTGACAACTTGGGAGATTTAAAACCAGGGTTCAGAACAATGATGAGAAAATATTATGACCGAGAGGCATATTGCCGTCGAACGCAAACACGATGCATTGGTACATATACATACCCCGCGTAATAATACGAAACGAATTTACAGCCTGGGCTGTGTTGCGTGTCGAAGCGGCATTATTGGTCACATATCATTGCTGTTGTCATATCAGCTCCCCTCTGATGCGATCAAATAAAATTTTTCAAATATGCATCAACCCAACATAATGTTACTGTGCTTCGTTAACTGAGTCTCGGGTTACGGTAACATACACGGCAGCTCACTAACGTTGGGCGTGTTTCTCGAGAAAATTGCCGCAGCAGCTTTTGTTTTCTGATTACCATACCGCTATCGTTGATAATTGAGCCTTGATAGCTTATTATCAGGCCAGTGCTTCCGGGACAGGTAGGACTGGAAGTCCAGTTTTTTGAATTGCCTGAGATGATATAATTGAAAGGAAAGTGCTTGATTGAGATACCAGGCAGGTGTTCAAGAACAAGAGATTTGCACGGGCGTCAGAACAAGCAACAATGCTCAACAGAGCGATTGACAGCTGCATATGCCAATCAGCGCCAAATGTTGACATTTAGCGGCGCCAGGCAGTCCCTCAGCTGACGCAGTGCGCCAAGTTTGACACGCAAATTACGGAATTGACACTGCTGGCGCTAATTTTCGGGCTCAGATTTAAAATGTTATGTAATTAACGAACGCTTGTGATCGTAGTAATCCAAAGAATATGAATGACCTTCTTGGAGCGATAGTCAAGAATTACGGTATATACTGTACTGGCTGCGTTAGGGACCGGTTTTAACCATAGCAGCTGTACCACCTTGAATGACGAAAGGGCGCAATGTGCCAGATTTACATTTGACTCCCACCAGAGAAAGTAAATCACACTGTGTGGATCAGAAACTGGACACACATTCACAACGTCTTCAGTAGAACATAACGTTTCTGTCCATCATACATCCACCCACGACGACGAAATGCACTTCAAGGAACTTGCATATGGACCACCCTAACCCTAATACCATACCATACAGCAAATTCATGAGTGTGAGAAATTTTAATGATAATGGCGTATATAAGCGGCAAGACGTTATCACAAGTGACACATGAAATAAAGACCTAACCGTCGCATTTTCTTACGAAACCAGTGCAACTTTCGCCGCAAAACCTGGGACGAAAGGTACCAGACAATGCGCGGGAGCGCGGCTGATGGCTGGCAAATGGATATGTCTCCCTTGCACACGCAGGCATCGTTGTGGCCCGATGTTTGTATGAGGCAAGTTACACACAATAAATGAGCGTATTACGACACATTATAACAGCGAGAGCATACAATATGATAACTGCGCATGAAATGTGTGATGCATTAGCCGGGCAATATAAGAGCCATGAGAACCATAGCGTGGCGCCCGATTCAATAATTGAAAAAGCGATGCGATTTCTCGCACGCACCCTCGAGTGCCTCGTGCACCAGAAATTGACACATAAAACGCTCACACGGCCGCCTGATATCATATTTTGAATGATTTGGCGAAGAAAATTCGAGTTAGCGGTCGCATTACTGGCGTCGAAAACAATGCCGTGTGTTTTAGGACTCGTTACCTCAGGGTTCAACTGCGTGAGAAACACACGGCACCCATCAACTTCGATAAATAGCCGACGAAAAGAAACAATATGAACTAGCGCTAATGCACATTATTTTGCTATCATATTATGCAAATGTGAGAATTTTCCTGCATTAATATGGGAACATAATCAACAATTATACCCATTTAGGTTACGGTAGATAAAGATTGCTCTCCTTAAAACCAAGGAAAATGTGAACGGAGACTAAATGCTGGTTTCAGACACTGAAGATTTTTTGTCTGGAATCTCGGACCAAGCAAAAAAATTGTACAGAATTAATGGCTTGACGTGTCCTAGGGCCGCTCTCTGTCACCAACGGAGAGCGAAATTTCGCTGGTGTCAGAGAGCACGAGCGAAATTTCGCTCTCCGCTGGTGTCAGAGAGCGGCCTAAGCAGAACCAGATTATATTAAACTTGAAGCTCTTACATTTCGGCAACCAATAATTCTGCTACCAGCTTTCTTGCTTTGGTTGCCAAAGTACACCAGTATACGGTCCCAGCAAGCACCGTTTACGTTCTGCTGAACTGACCACTCAAAAACCATAAGCAATATAAAACTTGGCAACTATTGAAGTGCTTGAGCATGAGAGCAAACAAATACCTACATAATATTTTCAGGCCGCGAACTTACCAAAATGAATAATATCTCAATTATGGTCCGTTGGTATCTCGGCTTGACGCGGTCGGTGTCGGGTCGCATTTGAAGTTATACGAATTTTAATATCAGGCTGGAAATGTGTGGAATTGTGCGGTAATGTTGCCGGTACATGTCAAATCTGGCTCAATTATGGCCCAATTGAAACGAATGGTGAGTGTCTATTTCGACCAGATCTGAAAAATTTCAGGCTTGGTTGCTTTTACGGCATAAGTGCTGGACGCGGATCGCATGTGCATAATGAGCATATACCCAGGTCATAGGTTCTCATGGACGGACGGTCAAACTGAATTAAATAGAATCACAACATTGGTGTATTGGAGTCAATTTTTATATAATGTTCAAAACTTAATCAATCAATCTGGTTTCTTGACGCGGACACACGTTTGTTGAAGCGAACAAAATGGGGCAAATACGAAACGCAAACTTCAAATGTATCAGCCCAACTGCAACATGTATGCAGTACATATGTATACCTAACGCACAAAAGGGGGAGGGGAGGGCGGGTTAAATCTACCGTAATCCAATGCGCCCTCATTGGCTGCGAACATGACGGACAATCAGTGTGTATGATTAGGAAATAAGGCAGGTATTGACATAGTGCTTAGTTTTACACGAAAAATGGGACAAAATTGGATTGTCTCATTTTCTTGCAGCAATATGTCCATTTCCAACGGATATGATCTGCAGATTTTGTCTCTGTTTTTTTTTTTGGAAAAATAACCAACAAAAATTTCCCACCTGGACGACGTAGACGTCATTTGATATGACAATTATTGATGTTACATGAAAATAAGCCTAATACACGTTGGTATGTGGCCTCGGTGGGGCTCAGATTTTTTTATTTCTGCCACAAAGTATACATTTTTTTGCGAATTGTATTTTATAATCGAGCGAGGGACTTCCATTGTCCGTATCGAATATTTTCATTTAATTTTAGTTCTTCATATAGTTGTTCTGTTTGACTCCAAATGTTTGCATGATATAACTTGCGTGAGTAATGAGTTTGATATTTGTTGTGGCTTGTTTATTGTGGTGTTGGTTTGATTGATACATAAATGTAGGTTCAACGATCCCCGATATCGTGAAGAACAGTTGATAGTTGCAAAACCATTTGCTTCAGAACCCATCAAGTGACCATCAACCTTTGGAAAACGCTCTTTTCATTCCGTGACAACCGAATCATTCCTGCCATGTTGTCCTATTATTGGTTACAATGGCGCGTGTGTGCCAACCTTGCAAGATCAGGCATACCAAGTGCTCAGAGTTTTCAGTATTTCACCTGGCCTTGCTCATGGATTGATGTGGACCTGCGCATGCCGAGGATGTCAAAGTGAATCAAGAGAAACGTACGTTAACATATTGATGTCAAATATTATGTTGTGAAAATGATTGAACACGGGCGAAACATCACAACACCATCGCATATTGAGAGCCTGTGCTGTATAGTCGCTTGCAAGAAATATGGGATTGAATTTGAACCTATCTCACAGCAGGGACAAGCAGACTTGCACGCAGCAGCCATGCACATGTATGTCCCAAGTTCGACAGACCGATTTTGTGACATGTGCACCTTTTGACGTGCTCATATGTACGCGATGATTAAATGATGGTCAGCTGCCAGAATTGATTGCACCTGATTTGATCTGATCAGTTTTTGTTCCCTCGCGTGCTGTTGTGTTATTGCTGTGAAATTTGACAGAAATGAGTTGATATGATCTGATATTGAAACGACAACGTCGGCCCGGATGAATCAAGTGCGAGGTTCATACAGGCGACATCATAATGCATGTGCAGCTGTGGTTTGCCAATACGGCCGCACGCGCAAAGTGAGGTGTCGTACGCAGTCAAGTGGACCGGGACCGACATCATTACATTATAATTGGCGACAAATTTTTGATCAACACAACAGATGCAATCTTCGCTCGGGGAATGAGTGCGGAAAAAATTGACTGACTGACACCCACCGGTTGATTAAGTGAAGTTGCAAAAGAAACAAATTCATTCTTATTCATGATCGCTGCGCGATTTTTTTGAGAAATTGAGAGAGATATGTAATTATTGTTTGTTGATGTTCACTGGAGCTAACAAATCTGGACGCACGGGTATCTGGATTATCTGATCTGATTGACATTTTCGATGCACAATGGGATCAAAGTTGACTGAGTTGGTCGGATTTGAAAATCAACCTGAGTCGAGGATAAGTTAACAGGCGCAACATCTGATTTTGACAAAATTGGATCGACACGTCAGATCAAACCGAAGTACATGTTTATGAAGCACAAAACGGACGTATACCATTGAGATATTGCACGCATCTCTCTGCACCACACCTGCTATGGTACGTCTACATATGTACCGGTGCTTTCATGAGCTACTGAACCAATCAATGGTGCAGGGGACTGAAAGCCCGCATTGCCACTTCTCCAACGACAAAAACTACCTACATACGTGTACTGTATACTGTAGGTGAAATTTAGGATTTCCGATGAAACCACAAAGACAAGACAAGTACAGTTGAAACGACCATGCGTTGGAGTATTGTGCAACACTTTTCACTCCGCACTTCATGCCTTATGTATGTACATACTGTACATGTTTAGTTATGAGAAGTCATAAAACAGCGTGACACGGAACAATAAAAAACCGTTTGTAAGGTTTGCAATAAAATGGTCATGCAATATGAAGTGTTGCTCAGCCACGTGCTCATGAGACGACTTTTTTAAGTTGGCTTGGCCAGATCTAATAATGCTGCGGTTGTCCCTCGTGTTTCGAAAACAAAAGGAAGAGAATTTGTGCATGTTTTGCGTTGGCACTTCTTTTTCTATTGTTTTCGAAGTATTTGGTCCCACGTGGATCCCGAACGGTATGGGATCTGGCAAAGCCAGCTTCAGTCTCATGAGCTGATAGTTGGGCTGTATGAATACAACGTTCTGTGGTTCATGAATTCTTCGCCTTGTAAAGCTAAATGATGCTCACTCACAATCAGTGGTTAATAAAAAAATTTTTTTATTCAAACCCCATTTTTTTTTTTAAAAAAAAATTTTTTTTTTAATTTAAAAAAAAATTTTTTATTCCAGCCAAAAACTGCCCGAAACGAAAAAAAATGAGCGCTAAAGCAAAAAAATAGTGGCATTTTTCTTCCATAACGTGTGGTAAGTGCATATAAAGCACTCACGACACGAAAACAATACTAAACAATGGTCAATGAGTACCAACAGTAGTCAGGTACACACCCGTACACTTCCCCCACGTGGTGTGGGTGCCTTCGTGTGGCTTTGTGACACTTAAGACGGCAAATTTGGGTGAAACTATTGCCTCTTGGTACACGACCAATGCAAATATGTGACAAACAGTGCAAATATAGAGTGAATATCACACCGAATCACTGTTTTCGGGTCTGTTGCATGAATAAATGCATGACCACCCAGTCACATGTACGTGTGTAATCATATGAGAGGCCATGTGAGTGTGTGCACTATGTCTAGATGCCACAAAACAACGATTATTGCACCCAATACACCCATGATAGGGTCGGGTGATGTTAACAGAAGCAATTTTTATGCAAAAAATAGCACTTTTAGAGCAAAAAAATAGAGAAATTTTCGAATTTTGAAATAATAAAAAAAAAATTTTTTTTTTAACTTTTGGAACGAATTTTTTTTTAAAAAAAAAATTTTTTTTTGATAAAAAAAAAAATTTTTTTTTTAAAAAACCACTGCTCACAATGGATGGCACAATAACCGTGTGAAATACATGGATGGAACTTTCGGACCACCCTAAACTCACCAAAGTAACACATGCGTTTGCATAAAATAATCAGATTTTGTTCGACGGTGCGTCAAACGACAATATTTTAATTTCAAGATTTTTGACAGCAGTAAAATGTTATAACTTGGGACAGGCGGCCACTTGTAGGAACACGCTCAAAAACATGATAATAAAATAAAGTAACTGTCGTAAAAAAGCGCAGATACACATAAATACAACGGTTGCGCACATGTGTATACCTTCATAAAACGTTCAAAAAATTATTGTTCAGCAGACACAGTTTTTTGAGTGCCCGTTTTGAACGTTGATTTAATTGTCGAAAAGTTGTGTAGTGTATGATATGATATCAAAAATAAAATCGTGCATTTGTGTGACATTATTTGATTATTTTTGTATTTTGTAGCGCACCACTGCCAACGGACTGTTGCATTTGAAAGGCATCTGGCCAAAATTAACGCTCATTCGATTATACGAGCATTAGTAATGCGATTGCAGGATCATAAAGAAAGGTATTGAAACAACTTCCACAGCGTGCGTGTTTGACATGGCACCCCGGGAAGGTATGTAAATTTCAAATTTTAATATTCTTTTAAATTTGTTGCAAAGTTCTACATTTGTTAATTTTTCAAATGAAATGCCCGTCGCCAGGCGCAAGATTTCGGTATATGAATAGCAACACTGAAAGTACGTAAGTATTCAATCAAACATAATCAATGAATTTCGATGAGTACGTTGCAGACTGCACAAAAAATAAACGCTGGCGTTGTAAGGTTATGGCCCTCATTAGTGAAACTCGCCACATTAAAGCGTGTTAACGTTTGATACACCTCAAGAAGCATTTTTGCAATGGACACGAAACAAAAGTCAATAGCCCAATGCCAACCGTGCATCAACATCGAAGCCCTCTCGGACATAATATATGGTAGAGACAACCGAAGAGCACGCAGTATACATATGTAGCATGAGATTGTGAATGTTTTTCATCCGTTATCAACGAAATATACACCTACATAAGGTATGTCTTCGACCAGTGCGAACAACATGCAGATTCCATATTTTATGAACATAAACAACGACCGAACGTGCAGTATAAATGTACATGTGCTCTCAATAATAGGCATAAACATTATACTGACTTGACTGGGTATGCTGCCATAGCTATGGACCGTGGAAAATTTTGATTTTAAGAAAATCTGAGTCAAGAAAAGTGCATTCCCATGCAGTTTTTGTCAAAAGTCTGTTCTCCTACATTTGTGACTTTGTTTTGGGTTGGGCTGCTAAGTCGGACCGTACTCATATAATTGCGTGCCCGAGGTGTAACACGAACAGCATGCGGTTAAAATTCAAAAATTTTTGACCCCATTTTTTGCACAGTCTTGTCGAGCGATGATGCATGTGCCGAACGCCACAAACACATTATATTTTGTATATACCTTTAGGTGCCCGTGTACTCGGGGCTGCTATCATCATTTTTATTGCACCTTGTTGGAACCACGACGGTGTTTGTTGGGCCCAGGTTGGATGCAGTGCGCAACAGGGTTACAGTACTCGACAATCATCTACCGTATACCAGCAACCACGAGAAGAAGCATGCACAGCGGTTTGCTATAAATATTAGGCGAACGGCACATTAAGCTCATATATGTACGTCGCCTGCGAGGCAAAAAACGCATATGAGCGCGAAGCGCGCAAGTCAGAGATATTACAAAAATGCTACGGGCTTGTGAACATGAAGGCTTTATGAGCCATTCATTCACATTCGGTCAGAAGGCTTCTCAACGTGAATATCTGGCATAACACAGATGTGGCAAGCATTAGCGCAATGTTCAGCCCAATCATGCGTGATGTGGGGGGCATAAGATGGTCTGTACTTGTATACATGTGCAAACATACCAAAAAAGCCACAGGTGCCACGAAAAACTAAATGCACCAGCCGGACCATCAAAGCAATAATCAGGCGATATATGATTGTGTCGAATGATTCGGTGCTGCTGACCGCTGTCCACAAGATATATTCGAATTGAATGGGCTGGGACCCAATTTGTGTCCTTGGATACAAGTTTTTGGACCGAAAGCGCTGATTGTGAATAAGATAACATTGAACGAAATCTCGGCGAGTTTGAGTGCTTACATACATGTTCTCAAGCACGCATCCCAGCTGTTTTTTTGCTGACCACATTATTATATTATGGGTTTAGTAATCATAAATTTTTCTCCGAAACTAATGCTCGAGCAACATTAACGCAGAAATGTTCCAATAATTTCAAAAAAGCCACTCTCGTTATCGAAAAGCCCATCTTAGAAGAGTTATGGTCTTGAGCTTCTAGTCACTCACTCAGGCACGAGATAAAGTTAAAACTGGGTCATATAATAAGCAGAAAGCTTGCTGAGATTTACTGCTCTAAAATTTTGGATGAAGTTAGAAACAATACAAGGTGCTTAGAGAGTGCACATTTCCTTCTTAGCACTGAAAACAAAAAAATGCTTTTTTCAGCAGTTGAGGAGTTATGAGCGCAGCAAAATAGCGTCATAAAAAGTTCCCATCTGGCTCTAAAGTGTACAGAGATTATTTTATTAATGTCTTTGTCTCGTAAACACCGCCAATAACATTTTTGGTTGTTGAAGATTGATATCTGGCTGATACATAATATTGATAAGCGACAAAAAGTCATTATGATAAGAATTCGGTTATGACATAAACATTCGCTCGAAATTATTCGGTACCAAAAAATGTCAAAATCAACGCATCGCGGAAGTATGGCATCCTGCGTGGAAATCTGTTTTGAACTTTTTTTTCGTGAAACATCAACTCTGGCACGTTTCACCATGGTTGTTCTTCTGTCTGTTGACCCTTTTGTGACACGCCGCAGGTGACATGTTTTGTTTAAAAGGAATCTGTATGTGGCAGGCAACCCAATCGTACTCAAGAACTTCACAATGGCAGGTAATTTTACCAAACAGCATTTAGGGCTACAAACACGCTGAACGAAGGGACTTAAATTTAACGAGTTACCGGTATAAGCACTTTTTTCTCTTGCAACGATTTTTCAGAGGCGATAAAAAAGAAGTTGTATACATAAAAGATTACAAATGTGTTTGTCTTGTGTGACGTGCTCATGCTTACTGATAACGCGGCAACGTTGTTCAAACTTGGGTACGGTTTTGGATAAGTCACTGGGCACAAGTGACAACCACATAGTTTCCACTATTTGTGGATCAATGGTTCACTCACCGAGAGCAATGATAATGTTCGCTCACAGGTTTGGCTTGCTTTGTGTAATGTTTCGCTAGGGAGCCATGCGGACTCTATGAAATGTGAAACATCATACGCAGAAAGCGCGAACGGCATGAGTTCAAGCAAATGCAGCGCAATCTGATGCACAGCTTTCGTGGTAGGCAGCACAGATCTGACTGGTGCCGTGAACCTGACGATCAAAGACCGGGGAATGGCTGTGTTACGCTCTCTTGCGCGGCATTACAGTAACCCTATTTATGTAACACCATTGTTACATGATGAACTACAGTAGACAAGGCCAACAGTGCGCTGATGGAAACATTAAATTCGAATTCAACAAATCTACGAACAATTTTATTCACATATCATATTGTGTTCAAAAAATCGCATACGCGTCGCCTCCTGTGTGCAATGTAACATAAGGTTGCGGTTGTTTTTATTTGTCTGTGTTGCTCAGGTTTGTTTCAAAACATAATAAATAAATTGCAATAAAATATGCACTATGTATGTTTTGAGTGGCAAAATTGCGGTCTACGCAGATGCTGATGGTTTGTTACATGATGCATCTGTCAGGCGTCTTGCAGCAATCAACATCACGCTCGTCATAAACGGGCTCGCCGATTTTCCATGCGTGCTTGCGTGGGTCTTTTATTGCGTCTTTTTTCTTCTTCTTTTTCATGAGCTTACGTGTATGTTCGGCAGGTACGTGATAGAAGCTGCTGTAGGTTGCAAAATATTATGTCGCAAAAACATATGCAGCGCGACAGACGAAGCTATAAAAACACAAAAACACTAACTGCTCTTATGTTATAGCGGGCGTCTTCACAGTTTCATGTTCTATAGTTACTCATTCAGGAAGGATGCCAAGTTTCGAGCACAGATTCTCTTTGTTGGGCCCCATTGCTTCAGTTGGTACCTACAGCTCACTCATGAAGCTGCGTACCTAACAAATGTCGATTTCGACTGGAACCAAACCAAGTGCACCTAAAAACATGTAACCGCATAAGCAAAACGGCGTCATTCTTTTTCTTCAATAGACGTACACCCGTGCGGGCAGAAGCAATAAAATCTTGAAAATTTTACAATAACCGTCAACCACCTATAACTACTGTACATGTGTACTTGCTGCTTGCAACATTGTGTGCACCGATGTTGCACTTGGCTTTTTACGACACGTTGCACAGACACACATGGCTAGCTGGCGCCACATTTTGATTGCGGTTGATGATATTATGGCGAAGTCAGGCTTTGCACACCCACCCGTTGGAGCCGCAAACAAATGCCAAAATTCGACAAAATTTGAAACATCGGCAACGGCAACTCTTGGGGACACTCACGTTACTATGTAGGTACCATGCTCCCAAGTTTGTACCTGTACGACAGTTTGAACTACAGGGTGGTCCTCCGAGATGGTACTGTTAAGCATCATTCTTGATGGTTGGCCTTACCCCTGTGACTGGGGCTGACTATGCTGGGACTTGTGTAAGCTTTCACTCGAGCCTAACAACCTGAGCCCAGACCAAAGCCTAAAAAGAAGCCCAATTCTTAATTCGCCGCAGTGGTTGCTACATTACAGCACGGGCACACATGGATGAAGGGTACAGAAACTGGTGTCTATTTTTCTGGTATCGGCGACGGTGTTGGTCGGCTGCTTCCACTACGAGATTTTTTATATGCGAAGATATTTGGTGACACTTTAGGAATTGCAAATTTCATGTCATGGTCTTATCACAATTTTCATGTCATAAGCAATCACCTGATGTCTAATCTAAAAAAAGTATGATCTGGTCGGCCACCAACCCGGGCCCTGATGCCAGCAGAGCGTACAATAGGCCATAAAGCAGAAAGATTGCAACATTTTAGCGATCGTCAAGATTCACGACTTTTCTGGTGCAACAAAAAGAAGCACACACAACAGAAGACAGTGAGCAGCGCGTCATTCACAAAAGCGCGTAAAACAAGGTGCCATTGGCCAATAAAAACTTTGTGATTTTCAGAACGACCGCATATAAATTGTTCGCAACAGAGCACATTTTTGTGATGCGCGTAATATAAAGGGTGCTTGTATACACAGTAAACATAATGGCGGTTGGGAAGGGGTGTTACCACCGTATGATGCTGCGTCTTTCAATAATAATTCAAAATCAAAATTAGGCACTTATTTTTGACAGGCTGCTCCAGCGCGCACGTGCCGCATATGACGCGGTTTGTTGCGGTCGAAAAATGATAAATGTCGCTTCTGATTCGGATAACATAATCGCGATAAATAACAACCCACATTCAAAGTCTGAAATTATGTGGGTGAATCGTGAATTGTGACCAAGGACACCATATACATAAAGAAGTATATATTCGAATAACCAAATAAACGAGCAAGCCACGTATACATACCGGAAGAGCACGGCACAAGTAATCAACTGAGCGAAAAAACAACGAATGTACCCAAAATCAGAGAATTTTGAATTTTATGCAAGCTATGCGCCGTGCACGGGTCGGCGTTTCTCAAAAGCAGCAGCGGTCACACACAAAACTAAGTGCTTTGCCTTCTTCATATTATATAATCCATAGGTGGCTCATAGTTATGACAGTTTGACGTGCGGCTTAAGTCCCCTCGATGGGTCATGACCCCTCCGCAAACCGATCAGGGGCATTTTGGGTACCACGTTTGACGTCACCCACACCTTGGATCAACCGGGACAGAGCCTAACGTCTGCACCCTAAGAAATTGATAGTCGTGGGCCCAAAGCTTTGGCTCATACACGGTTGACTGATTAAAGGCCATTAAAACTTACATTTAGCGTCAAACTGACCCAGCGGTGTACATTTTGGGACAGCGCACAGTCAAAAGGTCATATCTTATTATTAGAACATAATGCATAAGCGCGCGCAAGTTCAGAAACGCATAAAGGATTGATGCTGTGGACTTAGCGAAATGACAGTTTTTACCCGGACGCGCAAGATTATATTTAACGATGGGGTCAAATATATAAATGTGGCCGCATCTCATCACAAAGATGGCCTGCGCTTTATGCCATGCTGGGGCCAGCGACTGCTGTACATACAGTAGTGGTATATGCGCTTAGTCATGTCATATGAAATCATTACCGTAACCTGACCAAAAATAAATATGCGACGGAAAGTTGCTGCATGGTTTGAGGTTCTCAGTCGTGCACTTGCAGTAGCACTTTGTTGATGTTTCAATTCGCGTGAGCAATTCTATGGAACATCAGCGATATCGCCTTCGCACATATAGGCGGCAGGAACTACTTTTGTTGAAGACATGCCTGTCATATATAACACCAATGTTTCTTTCATCGAGATCTTCTGAAAACCATCCCGCTAGCTTCCTTTGTTTGCTTTCTGCGACTTATTGCATAACCACATTGGAACTAACGCATATATGCTGAATGTACGCAGACGGCTGCGCGATTTATATGACATTTCTGAAATTTGAAATTGCGGAATAACGTTTTATGATTTATGGTATTTATACCAGCCGGATTCCGTAGTAATTACTTTTTGCGTGCGCCGGCGCATGTTCCAGCCATGATAACGCACGTCGCCCTACCGTCATATTTGTGAAGGATAAGCTTAATGTCGCCGGAACACAAAACATTTCTGATTTGGAAGCATATCATGCTCACCTTTGCTCAGAAACGCTGGTTCCTTGAGGATTCAGGCGCAAAATGTCTGTGGCAAGTTGAAACCAGTTAGTGATGTTTCGACACATTTTGCGTTTTTATGCCTCTTGTATTATATCGCGTTATTTCAGTGTTCCATTTTTTGCGGGAACGCTCATGCCCATTTAGTTGATGTTCATGCGGTGAATGCTCACTTGTTGGGGTTCCCGAAATGTGTTTGGCATCAAATCAGTCAATGTCTATACGTGCTGTATCATGCCCAATAACGACTCATGTGGAAGCTTGTGAGCTTCGGCGCATATAAATGAAAGCTCATCTTGCTTTCTGCCGACGATGCATATCATCACGAGGATATAATTTTATATTCCATTTGGAACAGAAAATTTCGCCAAAAAATAACGGCGGCGCACGCGCCTTCACAAGATAAGCCGCGCCGGCGAAAAAAATGGCTTTATGCATTTGCTTGAATATAATAAATGTTGTGTTCGCGCGGCGCGCAACGGTCTAATCGAAAAACATCACATCGGCCCACGATGCGCGCTCAAAAATGCAGAATGATAATCGCTGTATCCCCTTTTATACATTTTTGGATTGCCGTTACTCTCCACCGGTGAACCATCGGACAAGAATTCAATATCATCTGACAAAGTGAAACATCAGCTGCTGACTGGTTGCAATCGGCACCGAACTCGGCGGTTTGGTTGTCGGTGCTTTGGAAACACACGAAAGGAACTGAATATATATTCCATGTCTGTGTATGTATTTATATGATAATCTCTGTACGACGGCAAGGAACGCCCAAAAAAGATATAACGAGCGAGCCGCATGCATATCGTAATACTTAGACGCGGTTCACGGGTGTCACAATTTCTGCCCCACTGGAGTACGATGAAGGAAGTGGAAAAGGCATCCGGAGTGTACTCAACAACGGAACGGTATGAACACTGATTAATGCACGAGAACAAAATGTTATTGGAAATTTTGAAATGGACTGCGCCGCCCCTAGATACAGTACTTGAGCATTTATGAAGGATCAATATGCATTAAAAGAGAAAATACATAAGGATCCACGAAGGCGGGCGACAATGCACGCACATTACGATCTTCGGTGACGTACAATACGCAGGTTACGGTAACGCTTGATACTGTCAAAATTGGTCAGTTTCATGCAGTACCGTTTTACCGCTATTCGACAACCTTCAATGATTGACAGATTGCGGTACAAACATGCACAATCACGAGGCGAAAGTCATGCATCAGTGCATGCGTGAACCATGATAATGGCTCAAAGAGGAAACAACGATGTGCAATAAAAGTTTTCAATAAAACATTAAAGCATAATGGTCTTTATAATCAATGGCGGAAACGAAGTCACGATTGTTTTGTGTTGATCACTAAGTACGGAGATTGATTTTTATGTCTCGCAACTGACGTAGCGCAAGGGAACATAAAATTATGTCAAAAAGAAAAGAATCATAAAAGCGATTTATCTTTAACGACGACAACGTGCAATATCGTACAAGGTTCGAAGGCTCGTAAAAATTTGTTGCAAACTCGGTGTAGGCCGACTTGTCTTACAAACGTCAAAATATCGGACAAAAAGTGTGTTTGATGCAAAAAATACATGCATACATGCGTACGACGATAGCAAAACTGGTGCTCTTTGGATACCGTATCCGTCTCAGAAATCAGAAAATGAACTTAGGGCCTTTATCGCAGTTTTTAGTATCACAGCAGCAAGCGAAAGGTACCAATGGTATGATGCACTATATACTGTATCTGCATGTGCTCTTCACGGACTGGAAGCGGTTTCTCGCAACAAAAAGTCGAATATGGAAACTATTTATAGTAACTGGCTTGGAGAATAATAAACGTTGCAAAAATGAAAGTAACTGGTATTTATTTACGAAGATGTGCACAGTGGCTCGTTATCAAAGCTAAATCACTTGGTTGGACGTTGGGCCGATTCCGCCTCAAGATTGTTGTTGGGTCCGAAGTTGATAAACATTTCCTGAATTCAGTGAAACATCAACTGATCACTGCCAGTGCACTGTGAAAGCATACTGCAGGTGCAACATTACACGCAAGTCCATGCGCTCATTCAACTGATGTTTCAAGCTACGTATCAGAAAAGTTTTCCACAATGATAGACTAAGATGCACGTTGTTTCCATTTTTGTCTTTCCCTGCACGTCATGCTTGCTCTACGACGTTCTTTGCACCCAATATTTTTGTGCAAGTGGTGAATCACGCAGCGTGGTGTCGTGTCGCAAAATGTTGCAAAAAATTGCAAAGCGATCGGGTCATAAAAATCAAATTTATATTCAAATATTTATTACAACGCCGAACTCAATGGGGCGCAAAATGTTGCGATAGGAGTGATGAGCGAAACATCGATGCATGCTGGTGATATCGAATGACCTTCAGCTTCAGTGTTCTAATGGGCCGTTTTTTTGTCAAAGCACATTCTACCGTATCATTTTGTTGCAATCATGAATTGATAAAAAATTATTGTTGAAATGAGAGCATCGCCGGCTTAGTGATATGGGACAAAATATGGAGATTCAAAAACATCGCGTCACAATGAAACAATGGAAGAATGAAAATCGAATTTTAAACGACACATTAGACGGTAACCTCAACGTGAGCCACTTGGGAAAGAAACCACATATTGGAATTTCTACCCCACGAATGACGCATACTTTTTTTATGTGCACTGCGCTTGCAAAAAATATGCAAATTTATGAGTTGCAATCTCTAATCATAAAACTGTTATTGCTCGTTGTATCGCGTGTTTCGGGTTCGGTCTGAAGGTCTTTTTTCATGTTAAAGGCATGTATCTTCGCATTTATTTTTTAATTTTTTCGTGATCTTCGGTTTTTGGCTATGTACCTATTTGCTCGCTCGAGCAAACCATAAAAACTTTGTGCCTCATTTATTTTATGACGAATGATAAAAATGTCAACCAAGACGACATGTTGCTAAAAATGCGTTGGTGAGGGTCAGTGCTCGAACGGGATTGCTTATCGGGATCGGGATCCGGAATACTAATTCGGATCGAGATTTCTTAACTGGATTAAAATTTTGGATCGGGATCGGGATTGATAATCGGGTTCGATATCGGGATCGGAATTACAACTTTTGGCCCAATACTAGTCACATTGCAGGAGACGTTTCATTTTTAAATCCAGTAGTCGGGCTACAAAACACCTGGAGTAAAAATGAAAAATGACACCAAATGGTACGAAATTCGACAACTTTCGTTCACCTTTCTGTTGTGATACTTTATTTTTGTAATACAAAAGTGAAACAACTCCATTTTTGGCAGCTATATGTATATGAACTCGGATGCCGGATCGGGATAGGAGTCCGGAGAATTAATCGGGATCGGGATGTTGTCGGGATTGAAATTCTCCGGATCGGGATCCCGTTCGAGCACTTTTGAGTTACGGACAAATAAAAGCAAAGCTAAATAATAACACAACACCGCAACATCATGTTACACTGCATGGGTGCATCAACCACCGTGGTACAGGTAACCAGAATTAATGGGTTCCTGCCTCATTCAACTGGGTATCGTATAATTTCCGATTGCCAAGAAACTGGGTACCCAAGCACCCAGCCGACCACGTGTCGGTGGCAACGATTTTTCTATTAGCAATAAAAATATTTATGTATTATTTATTGATTTTAAAAAGAAATTGCTTATTTTTCTCGGCGGGTCGTCGTGTCGTGTGGCCTGGGCCTCGTGTTTAGATCAATCAAATGATATTACGCAAAAGAAATTGCGCAAAAAGTCGTTAAAATATGAGAAACGCTGGTGATGCGCGGCTAAAATGGTTATATGTATATTCGAACCCAGTCGAAACATGCAACACGGCCGGTCATAAAATGCCACCGTCTGCTCCCATCCCATCCCGGTTGCTTGTTGGGTAACTGGTATGTAGGTACACTACATGAGTTTCGCTGATAGTTCACCTGCGTCAGAACAAACCCCATGCCCATGATGTTTGAATTGACACCAAAAATATATATATTGCGCGTACATAGCTGCATGGCTGATTTGTGCTAATATTTTTATATCGGTGGGTGCTGCTGGGTTGTGTGACGCCAGAACTGGACAAAGTAGAAACGAGGGGCAAAGTTGTGCTTCTGGGTTGACGAGAAATCTGAGTCACTGGCACCGCACGTATGTACAGTATGTGTATTTCACTTTTACTATTCGACTTAATGCCAAAAGCAAAATTAAATCCTCTTAGACAAAATGTCTACCTACTCGTTTGAGAGAAGTATGAATTTACCAACACTTTGCAAAGGTCCGCTCTTCTGCTGTACGTGATCCTATGTACCTCGCACAACGTTCCCGACAAAAATGTAATAAAGTATATAAACAAACTCGTAATAATCAAAAAAATGGTTGCGCATTCGTGGCCGTTGTCGTTATGGAAATCATGAAACGGTTTCGGCTCAAATGATCACCGAGCGGAAAGAAAGACGCGCATGAATTTATTCAACTCAAACAATTGACAGCTGACACCTGATAACAACTATCACACAAGGCACAACACGATGCAAACTAAGAAAATCGTTGTGGACAAAATTATAAGTAACCATGATCTTATCGTGTTACATAGATCATCATCATTTGCCTGTTTACTGTTGCAGTCGTCTATGAAACATTAGCTGGTCTGACATGTTGTGCATGTCACCATAACATGACTGCGCAGCGCACTGCTTGGTGCTCATTTGATGGTGTTTCACAGACTCAGGTTATAGACAAACACGACAACAACAGAATTGCGGTATAGGTATCCGAATATGCCATAACTTAGTCGCATGTCTAACAGCAGGTGAAAGAAAGAAAGCATTATTATTGTTCAGAAATCGAGCTGTTTGCGCGTCAACTTCTGGACGCAGCGATGATGTTAACGATGGCCGAATAGGTACCGGTGCCAATGGCGAGTAGCGCGATGACGAATATGGTTAGATTGCTGAGCAGCCGCGGCCACGAAACGCGTCCATCGCGCGCTCGATGTGTGAGAATGTCGATTAGCGCCGGGAATAATAATGCCAACGATGAACTACCGTAGGCACCAATCAGACTGATGATCAGGTTCAGATGTGGAATCGCTACCGCCAGACCATCTGAAACACGTTAGTCTACTGTATGAAAGTATGGACTTTTGTGCGCTTAAGCAGTGATGTGTGGCGCGAGCATAAAACCACCGCGTGGTTGTGGTTTTGAGGCCGCGTGGCCATCTGGTGCATTCGTACTGACGCTGACCTGGTGCGCTGCCCGTCTGCGAAAGCAGGTGACATTGCTGTGCCATTAACATTACGTAGATATACCACCACACCGAAATCCATAATGCTTAATACATGTTGCCCTGAAATTCATGTAAGAAAGCACCGCCCATGAGACTCACAACAAATCAAGACGAGCAGCACCCTCGACAGGTAGTAGAGCACGTGTTGTCGCGTGTGCTGACCGACCCATAGTGTGTTGTGAATCCACTTTTCGACTCGCTCCATCGGCACGTAGAATTGAATCGCGAACGTCACGTAGACGGCCAGACAGAAGCTCAATTGGACGTATGGGTAGATGCTGCAATCCGCAATAGGACGTACCTACATACGGATACTTATTGATGTCCTTGTCCCCGTTATAAATGGGTTCCCATTGACGTACCCATATTCAGGCAGACTCAATGTGATGCTGTCGATAACGGAGTCGCCGAATTTGACATATCCAAAGAAGCCGACAGTGGCGTATATGACCGTAACCACCACACAGCCGGTGTTCAGCACACCGTTCCATCGAATGAACGCATCCCGTTGACGCATCTGGTTGCCAATCGGTAGCACCTGGGTGATGTTTCAATCGCCAGTTCGTTCTCTGCACGAGCTATGTAGCACATTCTCGCGTGCTTATATACTTGCTGCTGTGCGTGCGAGAACCAAGCAGTACTTGAAAAATTGGTCTCTGTTCTGAGGGTGCGATTACCCACACTTGACTGATAAAGTCTTTTCCTGTTCCGGCATAAAAAGAATGCTGTTCGTATAGAACCGCATGCGTTGTATACTTTGTGGGTGTTCTGGAAAACATTAGCGGGCACCGAACTGTCCTGTCACTATATCGAAATGAATTGAACTTTGGGCTAGCACAGCTGCATCCACGTTGATTGCACCAGCGATAAACGACACAACTGAAAACGGGCAGGCCTACTGCACCAACCAGACAAACGCCCTCAAAAGCGAACATGATAGTGCCGAGTGCCATTGGCAGTTTCTGTAGATTACCGCTGAAAGCCGGCAGTCGACTGCTGGGTGGAAGGTCGTACATCAGGAACTGAACATGGAAAATAATGAATTCGAATATGCCCTGGTTTCGTAAAAGTCACCCGTGGGTGCAGTCAATGCCTGTATGTAGGTATTCTTGTTGAGCTCATTTATAGAGTGACTAAAATAAGTCTACCTGAAACATCATCATCATCACTTGCCTGGAACGTAATCAGTGCTGCGGCAACATAGAGAATGTCAGCCAACAGCGCAGCAATCGCTAGTTGCTTCAGATGGCGGATCATGCATATTGGCAGCACCTGAGTATTTTTTTGAAATTTGTTGTGCATTTAAACCAGCATACACTCTGCTGGCTGTTTGCAGGATCGGGTTGTGGGTGTGAGAGCTACGAACATGTATTACGTGCAGTTGTCGAAAAATCTCCAAATTGACCCGAATAAACGATCAACAACTAGTGCCCTCGATCCGCCCCGCCTGTCATCAAAGTGTATGCTCGCCTTCTTGCTTGCCCCAAAGGCACAAACTAACTGGAATCAGCCACAACGTGATGTACGCGACGACCGACAATTGATCCTTCACGCCCGTCCACCCTTCGACAACCTGCGTTGATAATGCGAGCTGATGTTTCATTTGCTTCACATCAATTCACAAGCATGTCGCCAGGTACAGGTCAGAAGGAAAAGAAGGCGATGCGCACTCACAAGCTTGGTGTTTTCGGCCAGGAACACAAAGTAGATGCAACATGTGCCGAATTGGGCGATGAAAATCTGCACGTTCAATATGAATCTGAAGTGGAACAGTTTTGTTCTCAAACTGGTCACCACGCTCTTTGTAAACGTCAAAATGACTTTCAGACGCACAACACACTTGGCCGCATATCCGAACTTCACCAGTTCCGGACATCCGTCCTCCAAACTCGCACGAAACAAATTCGCATAGTCGATTCCGGGGCGATTTCGGCTGAAAATTGTTAAAGAATTAATGTTTATTTATTATTTCGAAAGAATGCGCAGAAACGACAACAAATTTTTCACACAAACTCAAGCCAGACACGTGAACTGTGAACTCACGCCCGTCGAAAGTAAGCAGCAGCGTGCTCGAGTTTGCGCATACAATAGGTGTCGATGAAACAGACGAACAGCAGCGCGATGAAACCAACCTGACATATAAAAAGAAATACATATGCGACAAGGAATCAATAAGCCATACCCATGCGCAATTTCCGTGTCTAAACAAGTCGCTCGAACTCACCCATAATCCCGAGTTTTTGAACGCCATCGGCAACGACAACAGACCGGTACCGGTGAGACCTTTGATCAGGTGCACCAGGGCTTCTTCAGGACTGCAATGGTTGGAAATTTAAAAATTTCGTGCTTTATATTCTTAGTATGGGATCGCCTTCAATGACCACATGTCTAAGCAATTCACACAATTGTTGGCATTTGTATGCAAAACACCTAACAAGTCTCCCAAGGCCCCAATTACTTTAATCTGGCATCCAAGTCGTGTGTATCGGTGGGCGGCAACAGCGGTGTATCCGGTGTGATGGTCATTTCGGACAACGTTTTGTCTGAATGAACAAGGCACACAGGTGTGTCACTGGCATGCCACGTCAAATATTGGTGCAGTACGGTCTGCCCTCTTTATGATGATGGCACATATGACCGGGAGGGACCCGGCGTTTTCCAGCGCCGATGAGAATATTTACCATAATTATGGATATGATTGGTCGGAGATCAAACTGTCCATTACTGGACGGTTTCGCTATTCGTTAGTACTGGTGATGGGGAAATCAGTTGGGTAAACTCTTCCGCATACAAACTGCATATAAAATTTATTTGCAACGCACCGGGCATCTTGAAGTGCTGCTGACGCCGTTTCTTTGCCGTTTCGATATCCGACTGGAGACATATCGGTATGACTGTCTTCATCGCTTCGCCGTTGGCCTGAATGCACGTGCACACGATTGAGAGCCGAGCTATGTATTTTTGAATCCATAAGATCGAATACTCACAGAGGATACTTCAGATTCAAACATTTTCGCTTTACTTTTCTAACAAATTATTATCGCGGTGAGACAAAGCTTCGGCAAAAGCAGTTCTTTCTTGTGTGCACCGAATCTACGGAAACGCTCAATTATTATTACTGCGCATCGTAGACTTACCTCGATATATATTTCCTGTATTATTCCAAAAAGGCAGCTGTCAGCAAATTATTACTCGCTCAATGGCACTGTATTGTTGGTGGCAGCCACATTGTGCTTGTCTTATCTGCACTTTGGTGTCACCGGGCCCAAATATAAAACAGAACTCGCTTGCGATATTTTTTATAAACGCACGTCTCTGATGATGGGTGGGTTGTGCTGTACCAGGCAATGCCAGCGCTTTGTGAAAAACATTTTGCTCAAATTGAGGAACTGTTCAACACGACGATTTGGTCCATGCAGTCCGCCCTCTTTGACCATCATGTGTTTGTTATGGAACCCTCCTTGTAGTGACAATCTTGTCAGGTCCCGATTTTTCACATGTTTACATTAACTCTCTTCATGGTGGAAATTTCCTCTATGTAACGTGTGAGAGACTTTTACCACGAATTCTACGTTCTAAGTGGTGATCCCTGTCTCTTCACAACGACGAAAAGCTTGACTCACCAGCACGACGTTTGGCGCCAAAATGACAAAAAGGGCTTTGCAACAAATGGCTTCGCTTTCGAAACGTACTCAAGAATCTGCCGGTGTTAACTTCTCTGATCAAAAACACGTTGTAGCACAAGGACACAAGAAACAGATACTCACAGAATACAGGATAAATTCTTTATAGTGACAAAAGTGGTCGGTCCCGTTTGGGATTATTATGTCACTGTAAAAAGGCCAGACTGGGGGAAGTCAACTAAAATTGAAACGGTTAACCATATCACACAACTTCTGATGATTTTTACTGCGATAAAGGATTACCCGAAAGAATGAAACGACAGAAACACGTTCAATAAGGCCACAACAATGCTCAATGCGCCAAGATTACAAAAGATGCGAGTATTTGAAAACAAAATAAATACAACAAACAGAAAAGGTACATAGTCTTGATACCACAGCCAGATTTTGTACACGCTTTGAGAGCAAACAGGTATAGTTTTGACAACAAATTAGAATCAATGCCTAATATAAGTGGTGGCTTTGGCTTTCTTTCAGTATACTTGTGGAAAATTAACAATAATTGTTTCAAGCGTCATTAGGAACACGGCTGGAATGCATTACAATAAATAGTCTGTTTTGTTCATCACAGATGTACAAGACAAGTCAACAATGGAATTGCACAGATAGAAAGAACAAAACTAGTCCAAGCAAGACAGATAAAGAACTACGAGATAGACAGTGAAAACAGGAAACAGCGCTGGAAAACAGAAACAGAGCAAACAAGAGGACCGATAAAATAGCAAAAGGCGCGCACGCACAAGGATGACGATTGCACATCAATCGGGGGCAATGGGCAGCAAAATGGATCACAGATAGAAATCGGGTGCAGTGAGTGTGTGAGCAAGCACGCTACCCCGCTGCCACAGCCCAATAAACAGACGCCAAGCGGGAAACTGAGCGCAGACAGAAGCCCAGACTGGTGATCCAACTGCAAGGTGAACCCCCGGTGGTGCACGACGTGCGCATCTATACGGGTCAAGGTTCACCATTGGGACGGGCAGGTAGCGTCAGATTGGGTTACATCACTGTCGTGCAAATGTGTTCACTTACTCACAGTACCCATCCAAACCAATTCTAACCTAATTTGGGAAAGACAGGACTCGACCTGAAACAGGACTAAGGCACCTTCAGCAGATGCACACAATGTACCTACGATTCGCAGAACAAATAAATATGGTACAAGTGATCGCAAACCAGACCAGCTGACCAATCTGTAGTTCAGCTGCACTTGTTTTGCTTGTCATTTGTGTGATGCGGGAATGTGAAGCACAGTACATATCCATAAGTTGGTTGTCCATTTGGCTGTCAGAGCGTAATTAAAGAACCGAACACAGCCACCGAGTAATGCACATAACACCATCCGATCCGTCACCAGCGAGCTACACCAGTTCAACAAGGTCACTTCTAACTGAGCCGCGTTGCTGTTGCACCATTGTCACCAGATGTTTCAAGAACGCTACAGCACGAGAGTTCCAACGCTCGCGATTCTTGCTGTACACATTCAAGTAGATACCACAGAGCACAATCAGTCCGGCCCAGACGTATCTGCAACAAGCGCCAGAATATTAGGATTAGACTTGAGCATTTTTTCGATGACTTTCAACCGTCCAGCATGTACCGTGCTGCAGTTGTACTGTGCAAGTTGTACATCGGTTGCTACACGGCTCGTGGGGCAGCAAATGTAATGTTTGACAGTTTGAGAAAACGTCACAGCCTTGTGGCCGCCTTTAAACATACATAAGCGTTTTAGCTGCCTAAAACAACATTTCCCTGCACTATTGCAAAATTTGGTGATGTTTAAATGGACAACTGCTGGGAATAGATGCATTCACTGACGACAGCAAAATAGCACGGATCATGTGAGACTGCGAACGATTGCTTGAAAAAAGGAACAAAGCCCTGTAAGTGTGCTGCGCGACTGCGCTGATACGCGCATCAGACTATGTACGTGCAATACACCATCTGCCCAGCTTTGTTCCTTTATCTGACCATTGAAACACTAGCCGCACGGTTTGACCGCTGGCATACGTAACCTGGAGAACACCACAACAAAGGTTATGCACAGTTTGCCCTTCTTGCAGACTTTACCTGCCTCCGTCAAAAATTCAATCCGCAATGCGTTCACGGATCAATTTGGGATAAATAAAGGACAAAAATACGACAACAAAAAACAACAACAACTAACTGTATGCTGAACGGCTTGGCAAAGAACATGAATGAGAGAATGATGGTTACGGCCTTGCGACACGTTGTCACCGTGACGGCGATGAACGCGTCAAAGTTCTTCACCAGCGTCAACACAACGTTGATGCCCAGGTAGCCGGTAATCGAGAAGATTGTTGTGTAGCCGTACGTCTTCCACGGATGCTGCAATCAACTGACTGTACGGTATGTGCAAACGGCATGTTGACCGGGGGTAACTAACGGTGGCTCATTGGACCACTAAAAATTTTGAACCAACCTCATTGACGCGCATTATGGTGTTACAACTTTTCTGATTGTTGGCCAAAGCAGCCAGCACAAGGCTGACATGATAAAAATCCTGTTCGGTCGGGAATAAGGTTGTGTTTTTCCATCGGCCCACAGCCGAGCATGAGGGGTCCCCCACACCGAGCCACAGCACTGATCTCAGTGACAGGATCACCGCTCGGGAAAGGTAGGTAAATGCGGGTAAGCTGCGCGATAAAACAACACTGTCACATATGGTGGTCTTGGCCTGCGCAATGAGTCGTATATAAGTTGGGCCAAACAGAGTGCCCAAAAGAAACAAACTAAGAAAAGACGAAATTCAGAATTCAAATGATTCCAACCTCGAAAAAGAACCAGAACGCATCGAAAAACTGATCGGTGACCAACAGACCCATTAGAATGTAGACACAACCGATCGTATACGAATAGAACACCTAAAATTAACAAATGTAAAATCATTTTGTTTGCAAGCAAAATACATTGTCACAATGGGCGATAATGACCACAGCAAAGATGAAAACAAAGCAAGTTGATGCACAGAAGCAATTGAGGAGTTCACCAATAACGTGAAGTAACGCAACAGACAACGCACCATTTCCATATTCGAAGCGCTGTAGTTTTTCATTTTCTTTTCCTGCACGTTTCCAATGATGGCGTCAAACACAAGTGCGGTCGATATGAGCATGTAGCCTGTAATCGTGTAACATCAGTCAGCGCGTTGCCCGCTGCGTCCAGGCTAGCTGTGCACCAGGGCATCGTCTGTACGGATGCCCCGGATGTCCACGTATGTGCGTACAGAACAATAAAAATATCGCATTTGTCTGTTGGTAATCATTCGCTAAATTTGACAGAGTTGTAATCACATCACACAAACGAAAACCGACCAAACGGATTAAAATTCGGCGACACTTTGTTGTCGACCAGCACAAAGTATATCAGTCCACCGCTCATCATCACAGCCGATAGGAAATCTAGCGAACCGTATCGTTTGCCTGAAAACACCATTGTCTGCAATATAGTACTTCTCAGTTTTTAGATCGCAGCATCCAACCAACCCTGTATAATTATGCCACCAATCAGTACGGGAATCAGTTTGCAACATTTGAATATGACCATGGTTGGATAGTTCAGGTATCCGACAGACGCATTCGACAGACCCATTGCACCGACTGTGTAGAAGGCAAGCTGTAGGTAGACGGACAACGGAATTCTGCAATGAAACGAATCACAGTTGAGCTTATAGTGGTCGCAGAAAAGGATGTTGAATTTGTGTGGCGTGAGAAAAATCAGATAAAGCGAATTGAATGAGGTTGGTTTCAAAATCACGCTAAAATGTTGTGCTTTTCCAAATTTTTTCCGTGAAACGGCAGTAACAAGTAAAGAAATGACTGACTCACTTCCGTTTGATGTTCTGGATGGACATTTCGACGTAACCAAATGCTGAGTATTGAAGAAACTGTATGAGTGTCAGGTACCAGCCAAATGGCTGCATGCCGTCCAGTTTGAAAATAAGCTCCTGCAAGAATAAATAAAATAGTGGAACTTGAATTTTTCGTTCCTTCCATAACATATTACACATGCTGGGCAGAAAAAATATGCGCTTCCATTTTACGAAACATCTAGTAGTGAAACACACCTGCAGATAAGCATAGATGATGTAAAAGAAGAAGACGGCCGCCGAACACAAGAGCAGTTGGGCTGGTCGAGGACTGGAAAGTGTAAAAAGTCGTCAAATCACATCCGAGACAGACGAAACCAAAAGCGTGTGGTTCAGACAAGCTAGAACTCACAAATGCGCCAGATCCACACCCAAAATGTGCATGTGATGAAAGTCATCGTTGTGCTTACGCATGTCCTTGCTGAGTGACTGGGGTCGGACCAGATGCGATACCGATATCAACAGTTCACTGCTGACAACAGATTGGGACGCACTTTGATCGGACGAGGCGATTGACGAAATACTGCTTGTCGTACTGGGCTCGGGCGTCACGCGCTTGGGGTCCTGCACGTTAGTATTTGTTTCAATCCAAACGATGAGAAAGACCATTTTGTGCAGTCGCACGCGCACCCACGAAGCAGGAACTGAGCCTTACCTACCGCAATGCGGAACACAGTTTGTGCGCACCACAAGCTCAAGATAATGTGCCGAAAAACCAGTGAAAAACAATTTGACGCTGGAAACGTTCGTTTGTGAATTTTTTCAATAAATACATACGTTCGTACGTACTTTAACACACCACAGTTCTACTCTATGCCGGCAGTGCATCAGAAGTAAAGTGCTATTCTCCAAGGCAAAATGCTATGCTTTTGCTCACCACATGTTTCCGCTCCATAAAATACGCCAATTAACTGAAATATTTTGGCATGCGTCACAGAAATAACACTCGGTCTACATCGTTCACACAAATGGATGCATCAAATGAGACAAGAAACTGCAAACGAATTACAAAAAGCACGCTGTTGGAATTTTTATATCAAAATTGGTTACTACTTGCGTAGCCCAGGAGAATTCGGCCAAAAGTCGACTTACAGTAGAGTAGCGTCCAACGTTCCAATATGTGCGCGACATCCACACAGCTACGTACCAATCTGGATTGTCATCTCACGGGCTCTGTGGAAAAAAAACTCACACCGGTAATTGGAGCTGGTAGATATGCACCAACAGCAATAAATGGCACTCACAAAACTGAACAACTGTTAGTCTGAGGTAAACCCCTTGACCAGCAAGGATGCAGGCAGTGATGCTACCCAGCCCAGCGCAACAGCCGAGGCACACGTAAGCTTCAACAATTTCTCTTTATTTCAGTTTTTCTCAAGTAAACTTTTGTGACAAATCAACAAAAAACAAGATGGTATCGCAACTAACGAATGACGGCTTTCTGAACCGCCAAGAAAACAAAACAATCAGAGAAGCACTTGCGGCAGCTGACAAACAAATATTGAGTCGAAGTCGAACACAAAGGATGATCAGAATTCACCGTCATAACCCAATAATTGTCAGTCCATGACAACAAAATCCTATCCTAGACAGACACTTCACATCACCATTCTTTAACGGTTTCACTCAACCACGACGTTGTTCAGCGAAATACTCCTGTAGGATGTGATGCGCGCTGTCCTCGGGGCCCCAGTCCTGACGATCAAGTTTCAATTCAAAATGATTTAAAAATGTATTAAAAATTGAAAGTGAACAAACCTTGACCACACAACAACTGCATTTGACTACCTTTCGTGCCTGGCCCTCCTTGTCGTATTTGCACAGGCCCACCCATTCGCCCAACGTTTTGTTGTCTTTCACCTGAATGCACGTGATCACATGTTGCCAACAACTGAACCCCCTTCCCCCCAGGGGGGCCCCCAACCCCCCCCCCGAAAAAGGTTTTCCCCCACCCCCCCGGCCGGGGGGCCCCGGAACCACCCCGGCGGAGCCGGTGGTTGTTTTCCCCCCCCCCCCCCCCACTTTTCCCCAAAAAAAAAAAAAAAAAAAAAAAAAAAAACAAAAAAAAAACAACACCGAATTTCCCCCCGCGCGGGGATTCCCAAAAAAACCCCGGGGGTTTTTTTTTTTCTCTTTTTTGTTTTTTGTTCTCCCCCCTCCCTCTTCCCCCTCCCCCCCCCCCGCCGGTTGGGCCGGCCCGGCCCGGCCCGAGCCCCCCAATCTCCGGCCCGGCCCGGCCCGGCCCGACCCGTCCCCCCAAATCTCCGGCCCGGCCCGGCCCGAACCCCCAAATCTCCGGCCCGGCCCGGCCCGGCCCGGCCCGAATTTTTGGCTCAGATTTTAACCCAATTTTTGTCATAATTTTTGCGATTTTTGAATCAATTTTTTTGTTGAAATTTCATTGTTTTCCATGAAAAAGTCGCCAGATAGACAATACCAACTGTGTGGCTGGGGGTCCCCCCTAGGTACAGTAGGTAGATGACGCGCCATCCTGGTACAGTAGGTAGGTCGCCGCCCCCCGGCTGGTACAGTAGGTTGCTATTTTTGGCTCAAAATGGTATAAAATCCATATTTTTCATTCCAAATAATCGAAAAATTTTGAGGGTTTTAGAGTACATTTTCATCTAAACTTGGACATAAAAAATTTTGTTCCCCCCCTAGCTCGGCCGGTCGGTACAGTACCAAAAAACCCCCCCCCCCTAATAATTTTCCCGATATTTACCCAGCCCGACTTTTAACACCAACCGAACCTTAATAAGCGGGATCTCGTGCTCAGCACAAAGCGCCTCGACCAGTTTGGTGTAGAGCGGCTCGTCGCAGTTCTCTGCCAGCACACAGAAATGCGCCTGACGTCTGCAATCGTAACCAAAATGTGTGAAGCACTCTCACTCAACCATGGTTCATTTTCCTGTTTTTAGTGCATTTTCCAGATTTTCGTTCAAAAAAGTTAGTTGTTGCATTCGGCGCAATTTGCACCAACGTTGTAATTTGCACGAATAAAAGCTTGCACAAAATAACCCGTATTCTGACCGCAACAAATTTACAACAATCAATGCATCTCTTTTTGAACCAAATCAATCAACAAATCTGGTCGCACTTGTCAAGTGCCTTGGCGGCTTCGTGCAATCCGCGCGCGAGTCCGTCAGCGATCAATGCCTGTTTCAGCACTTCCTTCAACGCTTCCTGAACGTTCATTTTCTCGGCCGGTGCTGCTGCCGGAGCGACTGGGGCTGCGGGAGCTTCATCTCTGCAACAATCAGACAATCATACACGATGTGTATTGTCGACCAGTGAAGGAAAACGAGACCAATTGCGACCGTTTGTCATTTGTGTTTCACTTGAAAAGTTTGGGTGGCGATCGGTTGTTAGAGTTTGGGCTAGGGCGGGCGCCATTTTTACTGGGCCAGGCTTTTGAGAAACCCCAAGACACACGGTTGGGAACTGGGAAATCCCAAGACACACTGACAATTGACTTTCCTTTATTTCAGGCCTAGGCTTGGGCTCTCTAGGCCTGGGGCAAACCATGAGCCGATTCGTGCATTCTATCGAAAAATCGGAATTTGATTTTGGAGGAGTGGGACCTTCCCCCCACCAACTGTCTTGGGGCTTCCCAAAATGTTTGGGCCAGTAAGAATTTGAGACGCTCAGTAAGTGCCCCCGGTGTCTGGCTCTTTACGATCCCCTTATGCGGGAACTTCAACTTGGGGCTCTATTTTTTGTTAATACGGTATTTTGGAGGCGCTCTGTTGCCTCTGTTCTGTTGCAAGGAATACGGTAAATAAATGCCGTTCACTTACCCTCCAGCGTCAGACATTTTGTATTCGTTATCTGCGCGGTGTCCTCCTGCATGACATCAAACCTTTAGTTTAATTTGGTTAGTTTGATCAATAAGCAACCAGATGCTGACAAAAAAATTGATGCGATGCAGAGGTCTCAATCTGAGATCTGGAAGATTCTTTGAAAATGCCCGACATCACAAATTTGACGAAAAAATAACGATCTTTGGCCAAAAAATTTCACCAAACTTCGACGTAAAATTGATCAGCGCTGTTTTAGACCGCAACATTTTTACCAAAACCTGTCACTTTTAAAACAAAAGGTTGGCCTCCGCTGCGCTGTAAAAATTACCATAAAATTTTATGTCGGGCCGCGCAGACTTTTGGCCAAGTCGGGCAGGGCGCAGGGCCGAGCCGGTAATCTGATTGCGACCTCTGATGTGATGTGCTGCTTGATGAAATGTGTGTTTTGTATTGTAAAATAAACTTACGATGAGCTCTGTCAAACACAAACTTTCTTCTCCCGTTGGTCACAACCCTCGGCTATCAACGTGATCTGAAGTTAAAATAAAACGGCACTTCCCTGGGCTATACTGGAGGAAAAACCGGTTGTTTATAATTCGTGAAAAAAATCGAAAAAACGGGTGTCGAACCCGCCCGGTCGGCAAGCGTGGTCGGGTCGGGTCCAGTGCTGCGGCTGGAGGGTGGGGTAGGGGACAGTGTTGGGCACTGTAGTGGCTGGGGGGATGGGGGGGATTCCCCCCCTAAGGGGTATCTATCTCGAGTCAACCCTTAGGGGGAATGGGGGGGAAGGGTATCTATCTCGAGCCGACCCCAAAGGGTATCTCGAGTAAGTAGATTTATGGTTTTCAAAGGCAAAAATAGGTGTTTTTCGACCTCGAGACCCCCAAAAATCGCGACACCCAAAAATGGTCATTTTAGGCCAATTTTCGGCAAAAATGTCAAAAAATACCCATTTTTAGGCCAATTTTGCAGTAAAATTGCATGCAAAAAACGGCCTTTTTTCGCCTTTTGACGGACCATAGGGGTATCTTGGGTAGCCTCTGGGGGGTATCTCGAGTAAGTCCGAAACCTTCCCCCCCCTAGGGTATCTTGGGTCGATTGGCCTGCCACCACACTGGTGTTGGGGGTGGTGAGGTTTGGGGTAGCCGGTAGCCCCTCCCACCCAGTACAGTAGGTATCCAAGTCGACTGGTACAGTAGGTATCCGACCCCCGATTTTCACCCCGGTACAGTAGGATCCCCCGATTTTGCTCCAAAAGTGCCAATTTTGGACCAAAATGGCCAAAATTCGTGTAAAATCAGTGTTTTTCACCTCAAATTACCCAAAATTCATACTACGTTAGTACACGATTCCACACATAATGAAAACATTAAAATTTTTCACCCAAAACCCTAACCCCCCCCCTATGTACCAAACCCCCCAGGCCATCAGCTCTCGTACAATAGGTATCCCCCTCTCTGAGCCCGGTACAGCAGGTATCCCCCTCCAGAGTTCCTCTAACACTGGTGGGGGACCCCCTGTCGACCCAAACTTGGTGACGATAGATAGATGGTGGGGGGTCGCCAAAAATCAAGGTATAGTTATAGTACACTAAGTAGGTAATAATGTGTAAATATTAATGAAAATGTACGCAGATGTACTAAATCCGCGCGTAGCGCGCGATTTTTTGCCTATTTGGGACAAAAAATACCGATTTTGTCGGATGAAATCAAAAAGTGTTGACGATAGATAGATGAATTTGGGGGGGAACCCCGCCCCACCCCACCCCCCCAAGTACTACCCTGGGCTTGGGCCAGTGGTGTCGTTGAGAAATCGAAATTTTCCCATACCCAGCCCAATTTTCGGGAAATTTCTCATACATACCCCCAAAAATCAAAAATTTCCCATACCAGGGGGGGTTTTCCAAAAACTCAAAAATTTCCCATACCCGAGGCGAGGGTGGGGGTTTTGAAAAAAATGACCCCAAAAATCTTCTAAAAGTGCCAAAATTGGTCTAAAAAGTGCTTAAAACAGAGTTTTCTTGCGGTAGTAAGCGATTTTTGACATTTTTGGACGAAAAATGGCCAATTTTGGTACTTCTCGGGGTCAAAAAGTCATTTCTTAGGGGTGCTTGTTCCAAAAGTGAAAAATTTCCCATACCCCATACCCCCGGCCGATTTCCCATACCCCACACCAGGGGGGTAACCCCCCCCCCAACGACACCACTGGCTTGGGCTCATAGTAGTGGCTGGGGGTGGGTGGGGGGTGGGGGGGGTTACCCCCCCCCCTCTCAGTACTTACCTACCACAAAACCCGAGGGGGGGTTGGGGGGGGTTGAGTACTTACCTCTCACAACTCCAAATCATACCTCTCACAAGCAATTTTATACCTTTTTAAGGCAAAAATCGGTGTTTTTCGACCTTATTTTCGCAAAAATCGCGCGCTCCGCGCGCAAACCCACCCATAATACCTATTTTTAGGCGATTTTCGGCAAAAATTTTGTAAAAGTACTATTTTTACCTCAATTTTTGGCCAAAATTGTATCACAAAAACGGTGTTTTTTCGCCTTTTTGGGTGACCAAAATCATACCTCTCACGCTTCCGGTCCCAACCCCGCATCATACTTACCTCCCACACATGGGCCTGCCACTACACTGAATGGGGGGGGGTCAATTAATGGGGGGGTTCTATTTCCGACAATACGGTACTCTGGAGGGGGGATACCTACTGTACCGCGCTCGGAGAGGGGGGGATACCTACTGTACCAGAGCCGATGGCCTGGGGGGGGGGGTTATGTACCTAGGGGGGGTTGGGGGGGTTAGGTTTTGGGGTGAAAATTTTTTTTTATGTGTTTATTATGTGTGGAATCGTGTGAAAACGTAGTATTTGCGCGCGTAGCGCGCGAATTTCGGGTAATTTGAGGTAAAATCCACTGATTTTGCTCTAATTTCGGCCATTTTGGTCAAAAATTGGCACTTTTGGGGCAAAATAGGGGGGGATACCTACTGTACCGGGGTGAAAATCGGGGGGGATACCTACTGTACCATGCCAAACATCGGGGGGATACCTACTGTACCAGGCGAGGGGGGATACCTACTGTACTGGGGGGGGGGGGGCGACCCCCCAAACCCCCCCCACCTCCAACACTGCCCGTAATACAGCCCCCCAAAAAGGGGTCAGTGAATTAATAGAGGCCCCCCGGAATACAGCCCCCCAAGTAACATCCCCTATACAGTAGTGTATTAACGCTTGATAGTGGTGCACAGGTAGGCCTGGGCACAATACCACTTTTGACACCCAATCATAGTAGTGGCTGGGGGGGGGTCACCCACCTCTCAGTACTTACCTACCACAAAACCCGAGGGGGGTGGGGGGGGGGTTGAGTACTTACCTCTCACAACTCCAAATCATACCTCTCACAAGCAATTTTATGCCTTTTTAAGGCAAAAATCGGTGTTTTTCGACCTTATTTTCCCAAAAATCGCGCGCTCCGCGCCCAAACCCACCCATAATACCTATTTTTAGGCGATTTTCGGCGAAAATTTTGAAAAAGTACTATTTTTACCTCAATTTTTGGCCAAAATTGTATCACAAAAACGGTGTTTTTTCGCCTTTTTGGGTGACCAAAATCATACCTCTCACCAGTGGTGTAGCTACCCAGGCGGGGCGGCAACCTACTGTACCACCCAAAATGCGGGGCGGCAACCTACCTACTGTACCAGCCGAGCTAGGGGGGGGGGTCGTACCACTTGGGGGGGGGGTCATCTGGAAACCGAAATTTTTTATGTCTAAATACTGAAGAAAATGTGGCCTAAAACACTAATTTCGCGCGCAGCGCGCGATTTTTCGCCTATTTACAGACAAATATGCTAATTTTATGCAATTTTAAGCCAAAAATGAATGTTTTGGGTGAAAAGTTAGGTGGGGCGGCAACCTACCTACTGTACCAGGGGAGGGGCGGCAACCTACCTACTGTACCAGGCGAGGGGCGGCAACCTACCTACTGTACCTTGGGGGGGGACCCCCCCACCCCCCCCCCCAGCCACACCATTGCCTCTCACGCTTCCGGTCCCAACCCCGCATCATACCTCCCACACATGGGCCTGCCACTACACTGCTTGGGCTCTATTCCGGGGGGGGGCTGTACCGTAAAAACCTAAATAGAAGGGGGGCTCTATTAACTCACTGACCCCATTTTGGGGGGCTCTATTACGGGGGGGGCTCTATTCCGGGGGGCTCTATTAATTCACTGACCCGAACCTGAAAAAATTGTTCCAGAAATACCCCCAAAAACCCCTAAAAAGGGGTTTGAAAGGATGTTTTTTTGCTTGTCATCGCATTTATTCGTGTCTATTGGTCAATAAGAGGCGTATTACGTGCTCTGAACGAACAAGAAACGTGCATAAATGTAATAATGTACCTGTCCACAACTATCAAGCCTTAATACACTACTGTATAGGGGATGTTACTTAGGGGGGGGCTCTATTCCGGGGGGGGGGCTCTATTAATTCACTGACCCCTTTTTGGGGGGCTGTATTACGGGGGGGCTCTATTCCGGGGGGCTGTATTTAGGTTTTTACGGTATTTGAGTTTTTACGGTAAGCGAAAAAAACATCCTTTCAAATTAAACCGCTTGGGAACAATTTTTCAGGTTTCGGTCAGTGAATTCATGCAGCCCCCCCCGGAATAGCGCCCCCCAAAATGGGGTTAGTGAATCAATAGAGCCCCCTTGTATTTAGGTTTTTACGGTAATTCTATCTAAGCCACCCCCGGGTCAAAAATTTGAATTTCGCTTTTCTTTTTTCAACGCGTTTCCGTGTGTATGCAAAAGCAAGACATTCAGTCGTACCGGGCTGACCAGTTCTAATTTTGATTTGGGTAAAGTTCAGCTTTGAGTTTGGCTCAGGCTCAAGCAACAAATCAGTGCTTGCTTTCATCAACTGACAAAACCGGACGATAACTGGCAGCAGCAGCCATCATGACCCAATCCTACTTCAATCATGACTAGCCAAATTTCGACCACTAATCCGAGCACCATTCCACCAACTAATTTATCGAACTCATCGCAAATCCACCAAGCGTCACCCAGTTATCAATCACCTCCGACACCAGAACTGTGGATTCAGGTTTAAAATTACACAACTGGAATAATTCAATCCCTATCTGGCTTTCAGGTACGTCTGGTCTATAGGCTGTGATCAAGGGTTATAGGCTTAGCAAAGTTGAGCCGACAGCAAACTCCAGTCAGGCCCGAAAACCCAACATACCTAGCCCGTTTTGCAGTGTTCGTTCTTCGCCTCTTTACTCAACCCGCTGCTGTGTGATGCCGTCACCGTTTTGTTGACAACTATGGCCGTCTGGCTGGCCGTCATTCTCTGGCTGAAAACAGTGAGACGAATGGACAAAGCGCGCAAATCGTTAGCAGTTGGACTACTAATCGAGCTCGGAGCTGATCGCAGTGGTCTATGATCGCACTGGGACCAAATTCCACATCCGACTTACACACTTAGCTTTGCTTTTAGGTTTCGGTAGGCCTAAACCTCACAGATGGCACAACAGCAATCTTAAATTGTTGCGATCCAATGCGGCATGTATTGCGATTCACGCTTTTTCAGATGCGAGATCAGCTGCAGAACTGTGAGATTCAGAGAACGTCTTGGAAAGAAATTTAACAAAATCGGAAAATTTGCGTTTGACCAACGACGACTACGTGAAATAATCCAGGTGAGTTGTGGTGTTTCATCATTGATAGATTTCCATAATTTTGCATTTTAGCTATCCTTCACAATGTTTTTGCTGGCTTTGCAGAATCGATCCGATGTAATGATGCTGTTTGATGAAGAAAAACTAAGGGACAAAGGCTACAATAATGTTGGTCATTATTATTGTCCACAACCTTCTGTCACTATGTATATACCAAGATCCTCATTATCGCAGATGACAATAAATCAAATAAAAGAAAAGATTGATGCGGCAAAATCAAACTACAAAAATAAAATCACGATAACCACCGATCAGCAGCAAGCATCGCCAAATACCACAACTGGTACAAATTGACTTGGTTCCACATTCTTTGATTTTTTGGTCATATTTTTACGCGTAATTTCTTCCAGTCGAAAGTTCGCAACTGCAGATCGATAATGAAATCGACACGACGGGAAAGAGTGTGAAGAAAACAGTTGAATCGGGAAAATGTTGGTGTAAAAAATGAAAATTTTGACCCTTTCAATACGTTATATTGCTTAACCCCTCGTTTTCTGTATTAATTTCCAGCCATACCACTGTCCGTGACGCCAAAACCGAACACCGACCTACTGGAGCAAATGCAGCCAGTGAAACAACCGACAGAGAAACTCAAACCCGAAAAAAGCATTCGATCACTATTCAAAAAGGACAAGCCAACGCCGAAAGTGAAATCGACTCATCAGCCGAAACGAAAGCATAAATGGCGCGATGTTTTCAAACTTGGCGGCCATCGAAAAGGTACTGAACTGAACTTTGCAAGAATCAGTGCTTACAATTACACGCATCACCGATGTGGTTGATGTTTCACACGTGACATCATCTCAACCTAGACGTATTTCAGCACCAAAATCAGTGGTTCGATCAGCGCGTCAACCGTCGCTGGTCGAATCAGTCTCCATCCCGTCCAAACAACAATTGCCGACATCAAAAGTGAACGCAGTCGAAGTTAATGCGAATCCGAATGTGATGACGATTGAATCAGCTCGATCGAGTGAACCGGATCAGCCGTCCAGTGAATTCGGTGTGATCGGCAGTGACTACGATGTGAATCAACAACAACGATCGGCCAATCTCGCTGGCGTCACGCAATCGACGCGAAGCCGTGTCAAGACCAAACACTCGCTCTTCAGTGATACGATCAGGAGCAGCGTGTCAGTCACCCACAACGATCTACTAGCGCACTCACACTGACGATGTCCTGGTGCACCGCTGTTCCGTGAAAGCATAAGCAGATGAAGTCTATGCCTGTCCCACATACAAAATCTCCGAGCCAAACTCCTGGGTGGGAAATCCATGTTCTCGTGGTCGTGGTGACAACCTTATGCCCAAAAAAATTTAAAAAAAAAAACCCCCAACAACCCACCCCCCACACCCGCCCGCACAGCAGAATACAAAAAAAACGCCAACAACACAATAAAAAAAAACAAAAAAAAAAAAAAAAAAAACCCACAAAAAAAATTTTGCGTATTGTAAAATGGTTAACGCATGTGTTCAGAAAGATACCTTGTGCTTATGCCGCCCGCACAGCAGATCGATTTTGCGTATTGTAAAATGGTTAACGCATGTGTTCAGAAAGATACCTTTGATAGTTTTTCGCGCTCGTTTGAAATGTTGCGTCAACAACCAAACTCCCTGTAATTGTTGCTGTTGCCGTCACTGTTGCAGTTGGTCCTGCACGCGTCCGTATGTCTTGCTTTTGCAGCTACAGCGCGAATCCACCCGGATCCAAACCAGCGTTAGGGCAACAGGCTGAGGCCGATCAAAAATCATCACCGCTCGTGTCGGAGGAGAACGACGATGACACCGAGGGATATTGCGGCGACAACAACAACAAGACTGGCCGATGTTTCACAGCACATGGGTGATAAGCAACGGAAACAAGCAATAGTGTCTAGAATCCCAAGAACTGATGTACAAATAAAGTTTTTGTGGTGACCTCTTAAACTGAACCATTAATAAATTCACTGGTATCGGGGAATAAAGTCATTTTTGAATATTTCAATAGCATCTTTGATTGCCATTGTCTACTACAGTGAAGCTAAACAACTGTACTTTCGCCTTTTTATTTGTTCATATCAACACGCAATAACGTAGGTCATTGAATATATAGAATGACACAAAGATCACACTCGGCAACAGTGACTAAATCTGGGATACGGTGGAACTTTGGGAACAATGAAACATTTGAATGTTTAATATACACTAATCGAGTCTACGCATACAAACGAAAAATCACTTTCATCAAGAAAATTGCGAAAGAAAGCACAGTTGGTCAAAAACGTCTATGGAGCTCAAATCATTTTTGCATGACGATGACACAGTCTTTCTGACCCATTCTGCGCAGCCGTTTCACTCTTCACGCATGGTCAACCAATAAAAGCACAAGAGTAATTTTTGGAAACATTGTTTGCAGGTTTGTACAGGTAGATTACACAGATTATGAAGTTTAGTGTTTTGGCAGGATCAAGAGAAGCGATATCAAGCACATAAAGTCAGAAAAAACACAGTGACATTCACCAAGATAAAAGACAATGAAAAGCAGACACAATGCTCGGAATTCGCTGTTAAACGCGAATCAAATTCGGTGTCGTAAATGCAGCAATTCGTAAAAATGGAAAACCTGACAATTTAGCACATTTATTGTATATTATGAATCTGAGTTTCATTGTAGACAAAACAAAATTATGTTGTCAACGAAGTTCAAGTTTCACAACTGAGAAAACATTTCAATAACTTCAGGAAATTTGAACGGCGGTTAAAATCTCGAAAAAAAGATGTTCAGCACGTTATGACACAACATTAAACGTTTATTTCTCGCAAATCATAATAGGAGGTCGGAAAAATCCATCCATGAAATGTGTTTTCCTTATTATAATAATTTCGGCAGTCCCAGGGGATGGAAAGGCTTTTCCGACCACCCATTTGGAGTTACATAGGTATGGTAACCATACTATATTATTATCATCTTCTCCTGGCTCGATATCGACTTCTGAACCCTAACGCTGGTAGATCACCTCTGTCAGGCTGTTGACTCAGTTCTGAAATGGGGAGGCACAGGGGTTCGATACAGTAACCGCACCATTGTTCACGATAAACGGTTACATGCACAACCGTGGGGTATTGAATACTACGGTAGGTAACGACGATGTTAAGCTTGTCTGGTGGTGTAGCTTCTGTCAGCAATGCAGAACAACAGTGCGTGCGAAGTGAACAGGTATGGAACATTTGCGAAAAATTTACGCCCTTCAAGTTAATCACCAAATAGCATTTTTACAAAACGCCTTATTTTTTGATCATGCACTGTAATCTGCTACAAAGCAATCGTTAATAACAAGGCCGGGCATATTCGTCGAAATTCCAAGACAGTTGCAACGGGAAGTAAAAAAATATATATTTTTTGATTTTAGCGTACATATGTAGTTCGGGTCGGTCCAGAATTTGGTTAAAGGTTGACCCAGGCCTAGGCTTCAGAATACGAATAATGGAAGACAATCTTCCAACTGTCTTGAAGTTTCCTAGTAAGCCCCACGCGCAATTTTGCTAAAGCTATACACATCATAACGTCATGCTTTTCCGATTGTTTGATAAGACTGCATGCATCACCTATCATGCTCTAAGCGTCTGCCCAACTGCTTACTATGCTTGCATCGCGCGTTATCTCCACTTTATCGGCTTGACAATGCAAATTGCAAATTGTGTTAGTAAAATAATAGCATAAACACGAATTGTCAGCGAAACTATAGGATCTATGATCTTGCAGTTCGAGTAGGAAAGCAGCTGCGAGGGAATAGATTTCGCTCCAAAGTCCTCCGAGGAATCTGATGTTTCACAGCACAGCTGCACTAACCAATATCCTCGTTCTGACAGGTGGCGCCCAGCCATCCCGGTGCACATTTGCATTGTCCACTGATGGGATTGCATGCTGCGCCATTGAAACATTCGCAATGTTGCGCACAATCGGCGCCGAACCGACCGGGACGACAGGCTGTAGATGGCGAAATTGGTATCGTACACTGACATTGTGCTTGATGCACCGTCGAAAACGACACGGCTTGGAGACATCGATGCGCGTTTGTATAAATGCCCACTTTTTACCATCTGCTCGGCCAGAATGCCTAAGCTTCGGTCTATAGGTAATTCTGGGCCTAGACCTAATCATGGGTGTGAGCCATGTGACCTGGCCTGAACCTGCACCCAGTGCCTAAATATGAGTTTTTCACGCACATCAACGACGCGACACCAACCTTTGGCACATTTCGGCCCAGCGAATCCGAGCGGACAGTTACAGATGCCGGTCACGTGGTCGCACTCGTGTGCGCCACAGTCACACGCCAAACGACAGTTGGGGCCGTAGGTCTGATTCGAACATTTCATCTCGCACTGATCACCATGATAACCTGCATGGTGCAGTTGCCAGTTCAGTTGTGGCTTGCCGACTTTTTCCCAGGTTTATTGTAAAATGCTTTTTGAATCATTGATACCCACCATCAAAACATTAAGCATGTATACCTGGTTGGCACAGACACTGCCCGGTGGCACTGTCGCACGTTGCCCCGTTCTGACAGTCGCAACTCTGACTGCAATACCAGCCGTAGAGACCGGCCGGGCATTCTGCAATCAGCTGTGTGTACGAACGTCTGTATTTTCATATCTATTGTTGCATTTTGATGAGAACAACCAACACGTACGATATTGGCATTGTGCACCGTGATATCCAGCGGCACAGTCGCAACATCCCGTGATTCGGTCACAAGGTGCGCTGTTGTGACATTCGCAGTCCAGCTCGCAGTTCGGACCGTACTTGCCGGGCGCACACGTCTGCTCGCAATGTTTGCCTGTGGTTGGATACGGTATGTGACTTATTAGCTGGTCTTTTCTGGATGCATCTGATGTATTCTCACTGACGATGTCCCGGTGCACCGCTCATGAAAACATGGCCAACCCGTTGAAAACTTTTATGGGGCACTGTACACTCTCAGCTATGTATTGTAACTGACGTGGTACGTACCTGTCCATCCCAACGTGCATCTGCATTCGCCCGTCACCGCATCACAATGGCCGCCGTTCTCACACACGCATTTGTCGTTGCAGCCAACACCGAAATGACCAACCGGACACGCTACAATGGTCGTGAAGTGATAAGTATATGGACCGTGGTTGAACAACGACGTGAAACATCAGCAACACTAACTTCTTTCACATTCGACACCCGTAAATCCGGGTGCACATATGCACTGGCCGGTGACGCGATTGCACGTCCCACCGTTCTGGCAATGACATTGCTGGAAATAGAAGTTGAGTGATACTGTGAAACATCACATTTAGTAGCAACAACATCATACAATTGTTGCTTCGCCCAAAGTAGGACACCAGCTGGGCACGAACCTGAGCGCAGTTGGGTCCGAATCGATTGTGCGGGCATCGCAGTTCGCATCGTGTGCCGTAGAATCCCGGTTCACAACGACACTCACCCATCACGGGGTCACACGATGCGCCATTCTCACAACGACACGACTCGCGACACTCGACGCCGTAGCGGCCTTGTACGCAGCCTGAAACATCACCACACTAGCGCACGCCGACTGCTGTGCTACGACCGTGGCGCACGCATACAACCATAGTCATGGTATTACGCCCTCGGTTTGTCTCCATTTAGTGGCGCATTGGCCAAACAAAATACGGTATGTACCGGCGATGCACCCAAATTACAAGAAACAGACAAAGTGCGTCTTAATCCACTGACCACTTTGACAGTCCGGTCCCTCCACACCGGCCTTGCAATGACATTTGCCGGTGATCGGATCACATTCAGAGTTTGGCGGGCAGTTGCACTCGTGCACACACGCGTCGCCGTAGTAGCCGGACGGACAAAGCTCGGTGCATGCGACACCTGCAATAAGCCGTGTATGCCGTCAGTCAACGATTCTAATCCCATTCAAAGGCCGCACACTGGATGAGGTGCCGTATTTTCAAACAATTCTCCTCAAATATGTAGGCCGCTTGACGGCCCTAGCCGGAAATTTTAAAAAACGGTTTGCGCTGCAGTGTAAACTTCGACGAATCAGATGTCTCGAAGGCACCTGAGTATCCAATTGGACATTTGCAGTGTCCAGTGATGTGGTCGCACGGCCGTCCGTCGTGGCATCGACAGGCCTGCGCACAATGTCGCCCGTAGTAGCCGGCTAGACACGCTGAACGAGGAAAAACAATGTTGAATGGAAGTTCTAGTTGGAAGCCGGTATCCACTCCTCTGGCATCAGGGCCGAGGTTTGCTTTGACTTTGGTTTGTCTTTGGTAACTGCCGGGTTCTATGGTTAGTCTTTTACTTGGCATCAAAATGTTTTCATCTATCAGTGAAACCTCAGCGGACTGATCCCGTGCATGCCTTTATGCACAACTCGCACGTGTGGTACAGCCAGTGCGCAACTCATTGGCTGATGTTCCACAGTCGCGTGTCAAGTTGTGTTGAAGTCAAACCAATTCCGAACACTGATGGCCTGAGTCCGAAATTAGCAAAGTGCGCTTGACGTACGTTTCTGACAGCGTCGTCCCCTCCAGCCGGGTGCACAATAGCAATGTCCACTAATCGGATCACAACTGGCCCCATTGTCACATTGACACATGTCCGTACAGTTGGTGCCGTAGTACAATTGCGCACACGGCTGGTCACATGTTGCGCCCGTCCAACCTGTATGTAGCAGACAGAATAATACACTGGGTTTTATAGGATATTGAAACATTAATAGAACGCCAACTATGTAAGTGCACGTACCAGCTAGGCATTGACATTCACCGGTGAGTCGGTCGCAAGCGGCACCGTGTGAACAGGTGCATTCACGCACACAACCGGGGCCGTGGAAACCGAACGGACACGCTGCAATAATTGACATTTTTTGTTAATGCGGCAATAAAGCAGTAATTTGTGCCATAATTTTCACAACTAACGAAATTCGCATGCCGGTCCGGTCCAGCCAGCCGAGCACGTACACTTGCCGGTCACTGAGTCGCACTCGCCGTCGTGCATGCACAGACAATGTTGCGCACAATTGCGACCGTACAGGTCGGGCGGACACGCTGCAATATTGCGCAATATTGCGTGCAACAAACAACCTTGTACTCAAGCAAACCAACAACGAACGTTTTTCACAATTCTTAGCCATGAATCCGGGTGGGCATTGACACATGCCGGTCAGTCGGTCACACACACCCGCATTCTCGCACTTGCACACATGCGCACAGCCGGTGCCCCAGCGGTCGGGCGGACACGGCGTACGACAGTCGGCGCCCGTCCAGCCCGCTGCGCACACACACTCGCCGGTCACGTGATGGCAACGTGCGGCCAGCAATGGGCCACTCGATAGGTCGTTAGCGACAATGTCTGTGTGGGTATGATAGGATCGGATCGTTTTGATCGCGATCACGAGATGTTTTTTCTTCGGAGCATAGTGTCTCGAGATTTAGTGATGTCACTGATTTCGAACAGCAGAAATGTTGACAAGAAGAACACTGCTAGTCGAACACAGTGACATCGGTGCAATCTTAGAAATGCAATGAGTCACGTAAGACCGAATGGGACAACAGGTCAATGCCGGTTGTACTACAAGCTGACAAAGTGCGCGCGGTAACATAATAAATGGCCACCCTGTACCCGAACCTGTGCCACAATCACATTGTTGTTTGCAGCGATGTCCAAAGAAGCCGTCGGGACAGGGTCTGTCACAAGTGGTGCCGCGCCATCCGGGTGGACATTGACACGCGCCGGTTACCGTGTCGCATGTTGCATTGTGTCGACACACGCACTCGCCCATGCAACCGGCACCGAAACGACCCGGTTGACACGCTGCAACTTTGTGTAACGTATGAAACTTGCCCGTCAGACTGCATCTCATCGGACTTGTGTTCGTCGTGTATCTTGTTTGCATCGAGGACAATGTATTTCGAAGAAGGCATGCGTGGCAAAGACAGGGTCCATCCTGTCGCATACAGTATAAATGTGCGGATCAGTGACTGTGAACGGGTTGCATGCGACCGTGCTGTGAAGGACAAATCAAGTAGTGATTGACTTATCATCATCGTTGTAGTTTTCGTTCAACGCATGTCCGCAAGACCACGGCTTTTGTTGGTGCAACCCTTGAGCTTTTTTGATACGTAACTGGCAACGTCCTTATGGTTTTCTTGCAACATAATCAGCGACTAACGTTTGCCACAATCGTGTCCCCTGAATCCGGGCGCACAAATGCACTCGCCGGTCACCGGATCGCAGCTGCTCGATTGGCTGCATCGACATTTCTCATTGCAATGCAATCCGAATGTGCCGCTCTCACATGCGTGCGAACAGTCACGGCCTTAGAAATTGTGGGCAGGTGATGTTTGACTATAATTTAGTTGTTGGAATGAAACATCAGCCACTCACCTTGCCATCCAGGCAAACATTGACATTCGCCAGTGATCGGATTACACTCGCCCCCATTCTGACATTTGCACAACTCCATACAATCTTGACCATAGCGACCCATCGGACATTCTGTGCAATGAAGTAGAGCTTTGTGAATTGTTTGTGTGTGTGTGCAATCAAAAGGCGAGCAAGTGCGAGCTTTGAAAAAGTTGGTGCAAAAATTTCCGATTAAGCAAAACCAGCAGAAACGTTTTAAACAAATCCAGCAACGATTTTCAGCTTTATATACACAAACTTTCGGTGCACGCGGCGCCGTAGTATCCCGGGGTGCAAATGCACGATCCATCCTTTGCATTGCACGTTGCGTTGTTCTTGCATTGACATTTGTGCTCACAATTGGCACCGTAATGACCGGGCACACATGCTAGAAGCAGGTATACTGTACAATGGCCTTGCGCTATCAAGCAATAGGGGGCATCGAGCAAAATTGGAAAACGTATAGGTGTTATCTACTGTACCGTGTGCACAAAAATGCACCCGAAAACAAGAGTGCAAAAACACACGTGTGGTGATACTGAATCTTGAGTGCAAAAACTCCAACTCGTATACAACAGAGTGTGAAATAAGCGGTCGCCCAGCTTAGACAGGGCCTTGACCCTACAATCGGCCTAAACAAAAATCCAATTAGTTGGCCGGCCGCTGTGCCGCACTTGACATGAAACATCAAACACACGTTTCTTGCACGTTCGTCCGTGATATCCGGCTGGACACGTGCACGTGCCGGTGATTGGATGGCAGTATTGATGGTTGTCACTACAGTTGCACAGATTCGCACAGTCAACACCGAATGTCGTCGGGGGACACGCTGTGTTTGGGAGGTATACGGGTGTGAGAATAAAAGAAGTACACACGCGTTACACGGCCATTGCACGGTGGTTGTTACAATGTTGACGCAAGTTTTTTTTGCAATCTCAAAATTGTAATGAACATGGAGCATCTTTGATTCAGTCAACGATAAGTGTCAACCACCTTACAATAACCTGAGTGTCTCTGTGCTGTCTAATATTGGTTGCACACAACATGAACAACCGTAAAACCGTTCAAGTCCACGATAGGTTCATAACAAAGAAGAAGATCAAATAATCAGAAATTGTGAATATATAGACCGTCTATCGTCTGGTGACATGATATGATCCCCGGGTTTTCGAGCACGTGCAGTAAAAACCTATGCATTCTTTTGTGCACATTCACTATGGAGAGACCAGACTGCAGACAAGTGCAAGAAGACACTTACGGATGTCGCAATTGGGTCCGGTGTATCCGGGCCGACAATGCGACCGACATCGTCCCGTGTCAGGCTCACAATCGACGCCCGGTTCGCAGGGACAATGTTTGATGCAACCCGGACCGTAGAAACCGGGCGCACATCGACGACTGCACGTCGGACCGAAGTAGCCGCTTTTGCACTCGCACTTGCCCGTCTGTAAACTTGAGGCCGCCGTGAAAACAGTCTTAAAGAAACCTACATGGAGGGGCCACGTGGATAAACTGCAACATCGACTAAGTGGTTGCGCTCATGGCCAGTCGCAAAACATGATAGCACACACAAACAGCAAAAGCACAGGCCAAGCCACAAAAAGAAAAGAAAAAAAACCTAAACACCCCCCCCCCCCCCCAAAAATGTAGTTCATAAGGCCCACGCCTTCCGATCCGCTCAGCCAAGTCCGGCACTCAAACGCACTGCCACCCTAAGCCACACACCAAGTCGACTCACTTTCGAGCTGCATTTCTGCGTGTTCTGTTTGTGGCATTTGCATCGATATCGACAATTTTTGCCATGCGTAAACGCGGGACAACGTTTGTCACACAGCTCGCCGTAGTAGCCCGCCGGACAGATACAGTAACCGAACGTACGATCACATATGTCGTCCTTGCACTGCATTCGACACGACAGCTCGCAGTTCGGACCGTAGTAGCCTGGAATTGGGTTATGGTGGGGATTACAGTATTCGATCATCAAGGCCCGTATCAAGGTCGATATCAGACTTGGTGATCGGACGTGAACGGATCGGATCGGTCGCCCTGGTCACAACACAACAATGTAATTAAATTGGGCTACCTAGTTAGATTGATGTGATGGGACTTGGTAGACCGATTACATCAATGTGATCTGATCGTATCTGTCTTTTTCCACGCGATAATTGAAATTCAGAATAAAAACAGATTTGCCTGTGCCACTATTTCGACCTTACTTGTGTTTGTGTGTGGGAACAACTTTTACACTGCGGTCGAAAGAAGTCAAGTGGCACTTGTATTAAACGCCTGTCAAAACAAAGAAGTCCGGCAGATCCGATAACCAATTTTAAGAGCGCCCCAAGTGAGTGACTGACCGGCGCCGCAGGTGCTCTCGCAAAGCTGTCCATCTTCGCATAGACATTCGCCCGATTCCGGGTCACATCGTGTGTTGTGCGGACAGGCGCACTTATTGACACAACCGTAACCCCAGCTGTCGGACGGACACGGCTCGTCACAAGTCACACCCGTAAAACCGGGCGCACACTCGCAGCCTGAATTTGCAAGGTGGTCGTGTCCCTGTGCAATCAACCTGATTTATTAAGGGGATAACGTAGCTTACACACCTGTTCGTTCAGCATTGCACACGCCGCCATTGCGACAGTCGGTGCACGAGTGCTCGCATGCATGACCGAACGTGCCACGGTCACACACTGAAACATTAGCATTGAAAGTTGTTGGTGCTGAACCGAAACACAAAAATTGACTAGATGATTGTGGCAGGTGTGAGCGCAAGCATCAAGCATGGCAGCAGCTTTGTCAGGCTTGCATTGCAGCACAATACAGTCGTGCGTGTACATACCTGGCCCGGTGTTCTGCAATCCGACCAGATGCACCCGACCAGTGGCGTGTGGCTGCGTGCTCATGTTGTACTCGTTGTAGTTGGATGGCGGACGTTCAAGACCTCCGATCTTTTCGGCTAAAGAAATACATGGTACAGACATCGAGACAATAAGCACATGGAAAGCGATTATGGTGACTGAAAACAGCGGTTATATGAGTGGCAGCTTAGTGGCGCTATACTTTGAGCTCGAACTATATATGGTATTGAACAAAAACTAATCTACGATAGAGCTAGAGGTGCGTATGGAATTACTAAAAAGCTACATATCTCGCGTATGCATACTGATGAAATTAATACTGCTATGCTATGACAGTGAACGACGTTCGAAAGCTCTCGAAAAAAATGATCTGCATCACAACAGTTTCGTCTCGGTCACAATGCAAGATTGCTACTGTGCAAAACGACACCAAATACTAACTATACATTCATAACAATACGATTGTGTGTTCACTTACGTCTCTCATCCGAAGGTTGAAACTCGATTTGTGCATCGCCTGCAAACAAAGAAGATTGTGAATGTTGATGTTCGTTCACTGAAGAAATTTAACCATAAGATGGCATATTGGGGTCAAGCTGCCATTCACCGCAACGAGGGATGAACCACAAGGCGATTCATTTTGTGTTGTCAAGTGGGCGGTAGTCTACCAATGGCAATCATAAAGCCAAGATTACACAGGGTCCTAAAGACCATAGCAAAGGCCAACTAGAATTGCACACAAACACGCAACCAACCAGCAATGCATGTTTTATCATCCAACTGCAGTGTGTAGCCAGTGAAACATTCACATCGATACGAACCCTCTTCGTTGCGACACAACTGTGAACAGCCGCCGTTTTGATTCAGGCATTCATTCACGTCTGAAACATCATCGTGTTGCTATGTATGTGCGTGTGATTAATTATCGGGTCACATGTGCTATTTACAAGGACAACTAGGGCTGTAGATCCTACACTGTTTGGTTGATGTTTCACCAACGCAACATGGTACAGACCAATGCACGCTCGTTGGTCGTGAGCCAGTTGATATCCGTGATAGCAAGCGCATCGGTAGCTGCCCGGTTCATTGTAGCATTCTTGTGCACAATCGCCGTTGTTGTTCACGCATTCGTCGATGTCTGCAAATTTGATTGATTTGAACGGCATCACTTCACATCGAATTTTCCAAGCATAAAACATTTGACCAGCGTAAAAGTTGCTTGTCGATGGTCTGGGAATGACGCTTACGCTGGTCGAACGTTTGATGTTGGAAACATTTTCGACCAATCAAAATCTTGCGAAATGACTAGTTGTTGATATCTATGTAGATGTATACTGATAGTGATGATGATTTGTACCTTCACAAGTGCGTTTGTCGTGTGTCAACAAGTATCCCAGATCGCAGGCACACTGGTAACTGCCGGGTGTGTTCACACATTGTTGCGTGCACCCGCCATTGTCCGTCTCGCATTCGTCGATATCTGCAATTCTTGCATTATCGATAAATTGATTGATAAAGGTCACAGATCGTCGTGGGCAAAACTGAAAATAATGGATTAACGGCCGGTTCACCAGAACAATAACTGATGTTTCAGGGAATTTATCATCAAGATTGTGGTGAGGGGATACAGCATATAAAATCGGTCACGGCACGCACGCTTTGTAGCACACACGTTCAGAAACAATGACACGACAGGTACATAAATAGTGCACCGGAAGGCAGACAAAGTCGATCACATGACAGGTGCATTAACATGCATTGTGCTACCGTCGGCCATCCATACCGTATACCTCTGCATTCACATCCATTCCCATCCACCGTATACCCCGAATGACAGTAGCACGTGTACGAGCCGGGTTCGTTCTGGCACCATTGGGTGCAACAGGCTGTCTGCTCCGCACATTCGTCTATGTCTATGATGGGGGATGGGGTTGGAAATGGAAAGGTTTCCGTTTATCGTCACTAAATACTATGAAGAAAGATCATCATGCAAGATTCGTAAGAGAAAACAAACAAAGCTAACTGCTTGAAAAAGATTCTGCATGCAATAAATGCTATCTACATATGAAACATCACACACGCACGCACACAGCAGCGCAGCGGCACACGATCTTACCGTAGCACGAATACAGATCGGTGACATTGAGTCGATATCCGGGGTCGCACATGCACGAGAATTGGCCGGACAACTGGTCAACGCAGACACGATGACAAAGACCGGACCCACGCGAACACTGCCAGGTGCGGTCCAGTTTGTATGACAGACGCTCGATGGCAAGGTCGACAGCTTGACAGACAGGGATGGACGCTTTGGCTTGGAAACACACCCGGTGTGCCGCAGCACAAACAAAACATCATAGCAACGTTGACATGCATGGCGATGTTATAACAAGCTTCATGTGGTGGCTGGGCTCGGTTAATGCAAAAATTATTGTTAGGGTACGCGGAAGCAACTAAGGCTACACAAATGGCAAGCGTTGATATTTTTAAGCTAGTAGATTTTAGGCACCAAAGTGCGTTATAGTTTTTTCTACTTTCCATACATCATCAAACAACAAAATATGTCAGTCAATGTCTGCTGCACTACTCACCAATACAAGTTTGTCGGTCGGTGGTGTCCAATCGATATCCCTGATCGCACGAACACTCGACCCCACCGTTGGCCAGGTCACGACATCGCTGTTGACAGCCGCCGTTGCCGATCTGCGGGTTACAGTGGATTTGGGATACTGTAGGTAGGTAGGTCAGTCGTCGATCTTTTTAGTGGCATAATTGGACATTGACCTCTTCTGTCACTGTGAAGAATGCCCGCTATACGTCGTCATCTTCAGAAAGACAGTACATTAATTAGTGCCGATTTCGGCACCCTGCTGTGTATGTCACAACACAATACGGTTTCAGTGCTCTTGGTATAGACACCGCAGAGTATTTGAGTAGCTCTTATTCACGATTTTTCAAACCAGGTGCACATGTATACCTGACAGGCACTGGTTTGTCGTTGACATGTCCGTCCATCGCCCGCCAACGTGTTCCCCTCGTGACACGTGCATGTGTACGAGCCATGCGTGTTCTCGCAAGTGTGTTCGCAACCACCCTGTCCCCGCTCGGCGCACTCGTTGATGTCTGTGAAACATCAGCAAGCTGGTTGTGTGGACTTTGACAATGCTCTCTTTCTGTGCTCAAGGTTTCACTCAAGCTGATTCCACTGAATCGTCCATTTGTCTGATTTTAAAATAGACGTGATCGTTAATCGATCCAGCATACATATTTTGCTTTCGCCAACCGACCTTCACATGTTCGCTGATCGTAACTGAGCCTGAATCCTGGGTAGCATTGGCATTGCGCCTTGCCGTTGTGACTGACACAGTGGTGATGACAATGACCACGACCGTCACTGCCACAAGGATTGATTGCTGAAACATCAGATGCCTTTTGCTTGCGTATTGTCCGAAAAAGTATTCAGGCATCCCCCACCTTGAGATCATGAATTAGCAGCATCTAAACACTCCCCTACGCCACAACAATATTTACGTAATTTATACATTTAGTCGTCCCAAATGACCGCACCCAACCCCGGCTAATGTACACATTACGTGAGCAGCAGCAGATTGTAAACGGATCTTAGTTGGTTGATCGCATTTATGGTGGTGTGTTAAGCCTGCAGTCAATGAAAGGGGGGCTTGTGTCCCGATAATGAGCTGTTTGTAAACAAAATACGCCGCTTGTTTTGAGACGCAGGTTCATTAGTCCTTCTTTACATAACGCGCTTCCTGTTTAGCTGCAGTGGGATATGTACAGTATGCTGTAATCACGTTACGACTGGAATATGCGCGCCCCGCCTTTTGGGGATATGCCCTGCACCCCGCGAAAGACCAATGTTTGTGGGCTTGCCGTTAGAGTTATTGGGTTCTAGGCGACCGTTTTGTATCCGCCCATTATTCGGCTTATTGACATATTTAAGGCATCTCCTCGGTGACAAAAAAGGATGGAAAAGAAAAGTGAGTCATGATTGATATACACATCAACAATCAGGCAGAAAGACTCATACCAAGCAGATGCGTGACGGATGTATTTGCTGATTAAGAAACAGATCTTTGATATGATTCCCTGAGTTATCGGGTGCCAAAATAAATGTGACACACTGTTTGAGATTGTAATCTCGGTCAAGATCGATTCCTGGATCTATGTACCTATGACTCAGATTTTTGGTCCAGGCGCGAACCCGTTTTGGGCCTGGGAATGTGAGCTGGATCTGAATCGGTCGAGCCCTGATTCGCACATTCAAATGTGCCGGACCCTAAAAGATGGACCAAAGTGCCTGCACACGAATTTGGGTGGTACTCACGATTGCACGTGCGTTTGTCGTCGGCCAGTTCATATCCCTGATGACATCTGCATCGTACGAATTTGCCGTCACTCGCCTCATCACACAGCTGACTGCAGCCACCGCGGTTGTGCGCGCACGAATTACGCACTGCAAATAGTAGTTAGAAAGATGAGTGCTGTTTGTTCTTGGCACTGTTTTTATTTCTCGAACATCCATGTGCGATAGCTGATTGATGCTCTTCTCTGATCGTCCCCGGCGCAGGCCTGACCCAGCCCAACCCGATCACTTGTCATTCAGAGTGGAAAAAAACAATTGATGCGAGCTCGACCCGCCCCCCAATCTGTCTTTGCTAACCATTCAGCCCAGCATTTTTGCAGTGCTTCTATATTTGATTCCAAATACATCGCGAAAACACACAATCTGCATATCTGTCACTTCAGCAAGGTCAGTCTGAGTCTGAGCATCAATGATTATCCCATAATCCTATCATAACACTCCCAAATGTGCGCACCAAACATTCCGGACCAATTCCGTTCAAGTCCCACCGACTTGTATTACAATTCGAACCTGACCCTATTTTATACGAACGCAATATTGTATCTGCGCGTTGTTCGGTCATTAGCGGTGCAATTCAAAGTACAAATTCGGTTTGTTGTTGTACTTAATAACGGTAGATTTGGTTCGGTCAACCTTATGATTCAAAATGCACTTGAGATATGAGCGTCAACTTGATTGTGTCTGCCTCTGCAACGTGAAGTCAAAATTCTTGTCTCAACTTGGTGTTCGAAGAACGTATGCCGTGTTCCTATTAACGCATTTCGTGCGTATCCTATAAATCACAGGGTGGGGCAACACATAATTATGCGACATCTCAATATTTCGCATGTGCATTGTGCACCTTGATGACCAGAACTACTACTGCTATCAATTCAATACCAATGTCAACTTATTGGTTGTCAAATCATTGTGTGCACCAGAGAGCAACAAATTCAAAGTGGTGCCCACCAACTATACAGTCCGACCACAAAGTACCCTGGTGTTGATTGGATTATGATGGTTTGTCGGCGTGCTTAATTCTCAGGTGAAGGTCACCCCTATCATCTGACGCTACTTTATCGATACCGACAGCCGATAAACGGATATGGAATATGCAACTTGATTGATTTGTTGATTTCTGGTGCGATCACCGTTATGAAGTGAAGGATACAACATACAGCAGTTCTGCGCTGAACCGCACAACAGAAAATCCACCAAATCGTATTTCACGTCACTTTCAGCCTTTTTTTAACTCACTTACGGATGACATGATGCATGATTGAAATAGCATTCATACAAGCCATTTGCACGTTTTTTCAATAAGCAAAACGCAGTATACGTTCGCCAACGGACGCTTGGGAACAGACACATTCAGCTGACTGGCGCCTTGTGTATGACTGCCTGTGTGCGATGATGATGTCTCCTGTCATCTCATTTCTCATGGACAAAAAATATCGAAAAACATCGGACAAGAACATCAATGGTTTCGCATGCAGTCCAACTTTTTCATTGTGTGACACAAGCGAGACCGCTATATTTGTCTGCTAACATGTGTACCTAACAACGAATTTTCCTCGCCAAATGAAGTGACCAAACTGAGGTGCATGGGGTTACGTTGGGGGGCAGACCACCAGTATGTCCTCCTACATTTCACATACTTACATATCACAGTGAAACATCACCCACCAACACAACGTCGACCGTCCGAATGCAGCTGTCGATTCGGCGGGCATTCACATCGGAATCCACCGTTTGTGTTCACACAGCGATGTTCGCAACCGCCGTTGTGCAGCTGGCATTCGTCAACGTCTGAAATTGAACAACACACTATTCACATGTTCATTCTTGTTTGGTATGGTATGTTGTTTGGTTTCTTCATGTGCCCCATTTGCTCTTCTGTCGGCGCTTAGGATTCTGAATTCATCGACCTTAAATTCGTCCCTTCATCATGCTGTAATGTGAGTGCTACACTTGTCGTATACGACCTCACAACTGGTTTTTTTGATCAAAAGAAACGCGGTTATTCAGCAATCCGACGGCTTTCAACAATGTAATAGCCACAACAGCCAAGTCTTTCTCTGAACTCTTGTGCCTCTCAAGTGAGTGATAAAAGCCCCTCCCATTGAGCAATCTCCCACAGTCAGGTTGTGCATAGCAAAGTCCACTTGTAACCACGCGGATGTCCAGCGACGGGTTATGCACTTCAAGTGGACATGTAAACATTATTGTACGACACCCAGTGAAACGTTCGTGTACAAAAGCAGTTATACCTGCACCTATAGAGCTGATCTACCAAGCTGTACAAGTTATGCGAATGCCTAAAGGAGGTGGTAATGCCGGGCCCCGCACTATGCAAGCTGGATATAAAAAGGTTGATGCGGTACAATAGACTATTTCATCCAATGAATTATGTGTGGCATAGAGGCTTAATGCACGCCAAACCACAATCGGTTGCGCCCACTGGAGTGACTGCACTACACTACATTTTCGCTGAGTTCACAGTTGCTAAGTTTGGAGTTGCAAAACCTCTGGCACAAACATGTTTATTTTCATCAGTCCAATAACAAAATGGGGGTCACCTTTGTGACACCGGAAGTCGATTTATGTCATTCGTTGATTTGACTCATTGTGATTTTACTACACTTTGTGCCCAGACTTGTCATGCTGTCGCCTGCGGCACAAGTGCACGGAGAACCATGACAAATACACTTTGACGGTACCCCAACCGACTCCCTAAGCTAAACGTGCATGTTTACTGTTGGTAACTACAGCATACACCTGGTGCCACTAAAGTGCGTGAAACATTTAATACACCATTACTACCGGTTGGTCACATGAACGAAATACCTAATCGTGGATAGTGAACTCACGACTGAGTTTAGCAGCATGGGTAAAATGATTATCGCTAATTTTGTATCAAACTACCAACCAAGCCCACGTGCCATCTATGCATTTCACCGCACCATTTCGTTGCATTTACTTCATCCCACTATTCACCTGTACAAGTGCGTCGATCGTCGTCCAACTGGAATCCCGGCCAACATCGACAGTAGAATGTGCCAATCGTGTTGCGACAGTCCTGCTGACAGCCGCCGTTGTTCACTTGACACTCGTCAATGTCTGAAACATCACAATCGATAGCCGACTCACTCAATCTACATATGTGTGCTGTCTGTTACACACAGCTATTACACGCTGACTTCTGGACTGTGCGGGAATACATGATATAAGATGTGACGTGGTCTAATTGAAAAACACAGGACCAGACAAGGCAACTACGTAGTGTCCCTTGGACCTGTCCCGTTTTTTTATCTGCATGTACTTTTTGAAACAGATAAAAACATCGCTCCCCCAGTCTCTATGTTGCAGACTAAGGTGATCAAATTACTGCTGTTTGGCCAGCAAGCTGTGCGAAATCAATTTGTCAGTGAAATGTCTTGATTTTCTATGTGCCTGAATCTCGTTGTGTTGCATGACGCTGTTTCACGCACGCGTTGGTGTGGGCAAAAGAGCCCGCTCTCCCACTGGTTGCTGCAGCCAATACGTCATGAATTGCCCATCGGTGATTGATGGCAAAACGTGCACTGGCAGCAATCGTTTTTGTGTTTGGCTCAAAACAGAGTTACCGCCAAACAGCAATATTTCTCCGCAGGTGGTCGCTTTTTGTGCGACTTTCGACTAAAAACTTCGCAATCTCGAACAACCGGTTAATGCGTTTTTGAACTGATCATCGGTAATTGAAATGTGTAAAATGTGCACACACCGACACCACTTGTCCAAAATTAAAATCAGCCCCGTCATGTACAGTCTCATGATATAGAGCACACATGCAAAACACAAAAATTGGGAACAAGAGAAATCATTCGTCATAAGGTGTGGTATCCGTGTTGTCAGGCAAAATATTATTTGGTTTGGAGAAAAAAGCAAGTTGTTTGATATCAAAGCAGATTCATGTTTACCGACATGAAAAAGCACTTTCGGTGGATAATTGTAAAAGAGCAATCTTAACCTGCAACAACCTCGATATCGTCAACAAAGCTATTACTGTACAGCGTAATGTATAAGATTGGGTCGCGAAACAAGTGTGTTCGGTTTCGTTGTGTTTACATCAGTTCCGTATTCGAAAATCACGAAAAATATACGCGTTGAAAGAACATGATTCGGACGAAAAAACGCAAAACAGTGATAAGGGCTGTGTAACTCGAGGAAATTGATCCTTAGTAGACGTGATTCCAAGTTAGACGAAGTGGGAAAGTTGCCAAAAAGCCAACCATATTGACATCGCGATCCGGTGAATCCGTCCAAACATCGGCACAGTTGTCCGGCCTCCTGTTGTGTCGTAGTGTCCCTCTTTGATCGACTGCTGCCCTCCTGATGTTTCACACCCTCGGCCACAGCGTCAATCGAGCAACTGCCACCGTTGTAGCACACGTCGGACGTGCAGTTGGCTGCAAAATGGACGACTAGTTGAATTATAATAATGGTTTTGTAGTCGTTTTTTTAACTTCGTTGAAACTGAGAATTTGTGTGATCGCATCAGATTTTGGTGTTCTTTGTGGTTTCAAGATGATTGCACGATGGCCCTGGACATTTTTTGTCACCAGCATTTGGGCAACAATAGATCTGCCAGTTCTCATTAACCACCCGAATTGAATATGAATCCCGAATACTAATAAAATGCCAATATTCAATATGCTAATGATCGTAAATGTGCACATGGACAGTTATGCACATGTATTGGTGTACGACGAGCATCAGATGTTGGGCACCGCAAGTTTATGTTTTTGATCGGTTCATGGCATGATGCAGTTACACTGAGGTACCCAGCAAGTCAATGAAACATCACAAAATCCGATTTGAATGCGCGCATAAATCCGCTATGCCAATTGTGGGTCAGCTAATCCCCCAGGCTGACGGAAAGCAAAGTGATATTGTTCGAAGCACACACAGACACCTGCCACAGTCCACAGTCATGCACGCATAAACAGCAGCTTCATTTGCATGTCCGCTCACTGTTTCACTTGTGCGATTGTGTGTGGCTTTGTTTTGTTTTCGAGCTTGCACTTGCATCTAAATTTTAATGGATTTACAGAGCGCGCGCGCCAACACCACACACACACACACACACACACACACACACACACACACACACACACACACACACACACACACACACACACACACACACACACACACACACACACACACACACACACACACACACACACACACACACACACACACACACACACACACACACACACACACACACACACACACACACACACACACACACACACACACACACACACACACACACACACACACACACACACACACACACACACACACACACACACACACACACACACACACACACACACACACACACACACCAGGCGTGTTTGGCTTGCTTCACACAAAGCGCGCGCAAGCAAGATGCCCCAAAATGGCCCCCCTGTACACAATGCACATCATAGCGAGCATCAGGTGGTACCAGTCTGCTGCCATGGCTTAATCTTTTGTCGGATTGGTGGTGTACAACGGTGTTATTGTGTTACACCTGAGGCAACCAGCATAAGACATAAATATTTGAACAACGCCCATTTCCCTCCCCCACCACCGCTGGTATGGCGCCTTCCGTTTGCTGCAATTTGGGGGACCTGGAACTGTGAGGTTATGGTGTCTGTGCTGGCCCTTGGTGAATCTTGTGAGTTTTGGTCCTTGCCACGCCTTCACATGGAGCTTGCTTCATCCATCGGAAATAAAGTGTGCTTATTTGAATGGCACCAAACGTGCATCTTGCGACGTCTAAACCAAAACAGTGCCCCATCTTCACATTACCGCACATCACGTAATAATGAATGTCGCATGTTAGGTCCTTGGGTACACCCCTTGTGTTTACACAATCTACGCTCTGAAAACATTGATACCCATTACTTAGTCATTATGCCGTTCGAAATGAGCACCGAAATGTTGTAATCCAAATAACGGGCCACATCCATTTACGCAATGCAAATATTTTGACCACCGCAGTGCATCGAAGGTGTGTGTCGTCCAATTAGCTGCGCCCGAAAGAGGGCAAATAACAATGGGGCTTATGAGCTGACAAATACAATATTACTTACAACTCTATCGATTACAAAATTACTCAACCAACAAGCATTGGCTTGTTACAATGATGTCAGTCCCCTGAGTTTGTCACAAGACCCCGCGTGTGCTCCAACATCGTTACAATCGCCGTGCACAGGTGCATATTTATTGCTTGTTTGCTCAGAGCTGGTCACTCACTAAACCACAACACACAACCGCTCAGCACCGAATGTGGTTTTGTGCTCTACCGCACTTTTCGGTCACAAAATATATAACGTGGGTACACGTGTAGGGGTGGTATACGATGGCAAAGTTGCGGTACCCGAGACCTGAGATTCGTTCCCATATGTTTACACTTTGTTGACCATCTACAGTACTGTGTAGTTGACTGACTGTACACGCGTGCCTAACCTTATAAGGTGCTTGGAGAATGTGCTAAGTAAGTGCTGTTGAAAGGTCGATAAAATTGTGACCAAGTCTCCCGAGCACCGCATTGATGGTGAACACTGGGTGAGGTACTATGATTAAGATGCAATGGTATTTCACAAGTAAGATGTCATTCTGGCGTCATAAACCAACCTCCCCCTTCCCAACCATCCCCCTGCAGCTTCAACAAACTGTCGCATAAATGTGTCGCGCGTAACTCCACACTCGAACGAACTTTGTCACACTTTCGTCGACACATTCCGTTCTGTGATTACACTCATCGTTTTCATGAATGACGGTACCGAGTACAAAATTTTGGGTTCCATCAGTAAATTCACCGGTCGGTTGTTGCGTGGTGCCCAATATGTGGACATTTTGAGATATAATCAACCGAATAGAAGCCGTTTGCAAACCCTTTTACACGCAGCACGAGTGCAAAGACCAGAGAGAGCCACCGCCGATCACACAAATGTGAACACGATCTAATCCCACCAACAAACAAACAAATACAAATGCAGATAATAGCTGGTTGTGCTTGGAAGATTGGTTATTGGGTGCCGTGCGTTTGTGCAGTACGATGGTAAGCATCAGTGTTGTACTCGACAACAGTGGACAGTCACGTAACACACCAGAATTATTGAAAGTGGCATTGCTTGAATGAAACTCGAAACCGCCGTCTTGGATTATGAATTCTTTGCCGCACTGGAGTGAGTTGAACACAAACTATAAATTTGAATTCTCTCATTTGCGGAACATGATAAGTTGAAAGGAATCAGACCCTGACTTTCACTGCATTTTGTTTCAGCCATAAAGAAAAACGTATTTGTAGCACAAATTTGTGTTTTGGCCGGTTTAGCAATTTGCCGCTTTACTTGTTTCACACATTTCAGCCGAAATTGGCGTGCTTATCTCACAAACGCAACGAACAGCAGTTAAATACGCTTTTCAAGCGTGCGATTCCGCTTTTTAGTTTGCCCACTTGTACTTTTATCTAGTATATACCTATACCACAGTGCGGTGCTGTCATTTCCAATTTCACAATTCTCAGATTTTGGCCAATTTGCTGTTGTATAAAATAGTGGCCGGCAAGGCAGCATGGCAGAGTCACTCAAAAAACATGGCGCACGAACTCGCTCGAAAGTAAATAAAATGTTCGAGTTACCGTATGTAGCAGTATAAATTGCATAAATCGAACTTTTTCACTTCAACTGTTGTCCACGCTGCTCATCGGTGATGTGCAAAATTCTAGGTCCCTGAAATTGTTGCAAATTTAGCTCGGTTGCTAAAAAATTTGTTTGTGCACAACAATATGCACGTCACAAACTCAACACGAATGAGTGCTTTTCTACCAGCTTACTGCGCCCCAAAACAGAAACAACGGAACAAGAAGCTGGTGGACAAATTTGAAAAATAGCGGATGCAGCCACGGCACCCACCCACCTCAACTGCAATAGGCAGATATGTACATACATACTACCAGATTCGGTCACAAAAAATGGCGCCCACAAAACCACTTCAATGTTTATGTATATATTTGTATGTCGTGTTCACGGTAAAGGGCATCATTCATTTTTTCACCCCGGTCGACCGACAATAAAATTTCGGCTGCCGGTTGGTCGCGGATATGGTGGCATGATGAACAAACAGTTGCTTCCACCCCTAGGTGCCACAAACCACATTGACTGCACTTAATGGAGTGACGCTAACTGGGAACAGCTATTAACAACAGTTCTTGGGTCCTAACTGTACTAAAATACGGCTTTCTTGGAAAGGATGTACCCAAAAAACAGTGACGGATCTCGTGTACCGCTATTACGTCTATCTATACCTAATATGCCGGTGAACGCCCGACCGACCGACCCACGGAGAAAAATGGCTCGGACCAAAATGTTTGCGAAGTAATGTAACCGCTTAAGGCGCGCGTATACTCGTTCCGCGGAACAGAAAGAACGAGTGGAGGAACGAACGTTTCTGCTAACTGCGAGATCCTTGACCAACAGGACAACAACATCAGCTTTAGTTGGTCGCTAGGAGCATCCACAACGAATTTGATGACAAGCGCCCATACGGCTGAAGCAAAACGACTGTTCCTCCACTTTCAATGTACTGAAGCCGGTGGAGGAACGAGCATTTCGAGCTAATCAAATATTTTAATTTTTCTGTTGTTTCATCAACTGGTACCGCAACATCAGTTTGATAAAACATAAACAATTCCTCGAGCGGAACGCACTTCATTTGGCAGAAATGATCGTTCCTCTACCAGTTCTTTCTGTTCCGCGGAATGAGTATACGCGCAGCCTAACTGTCAATGCACAAAACAGCACAGTTTATACTTGGAAGATCCTGGCAATGTTGCCACTGTGCTTTGACTGACTATAAACACTCGACAGTTTGCGGCTTGTGTTTCGGATTTTCAAAAGTCGACTTTTATCTATGGCGGCGAATTTTTGAAGAAAAACGTCAAAATGAGCACCTCGGGGTGACGGCCTCACGAACGGATCTGTTGTTCCACAAAAACAACCGTCGTGTGGCAAAGTTGAATTTTTGGGCTTCGTGCTTTTTTTACCACACCGAATCTGCTGTGTGTGTTATTTTATTTTCAACACCAAACAAACAAATAAACGCTGCACTCAACAACCAATTTTCATGTCTAAAATCCAACACACGCAGTGCCATGATACAAGACAGTCCGACCCTCCGTGATGTCGACTGAAAAACTGCCAGGCGGAAGGAAAATAAGAAATGATCGGCCATTTTGGTGCGGCGAACACCGAATAACGACCTCGTTTATCACATCACACGCAAACGCATTTGAGTATTAGGTGCCATTTTGGATTCGTACACCAAGGCGAACATCTGTGACCTTGGTTGCATTTTCGGTGCGGTCACTATGTGTTGTACCCAGAAACTTCGCATCGGAATGTTGCACCATCATGCAAGCGCATAAAAAAAGAAGACCAAAAAAACTCAATTATGATTGTTATCTGTGTATTGCTGTGAACGTTTTTCTCACTTGCCTTTGACTCAAACCACTACTCGGGTGGCACAGTGTTCTGGGGGCAACGTTTTGTTTGACGAAAAAATTAATCATTTTTTCTTTGTTTGCTTATACTATCTATTGTATCGGTATCGTTATTCATAAATCATGATATCGATATCCCTTTTTTTATCTCCCGGTCTGCTTAGTCGCCGATAAGATTGTAGTAAATTCGGTCAAAATACTCAGAAAAAAACAACTGGGAATATTCCCACACAAACAACAACAATTATCCCATCAAAATCTGTACACAAACAAACATCGCACATGTGTAAGGTCTCTATTATGCTACGCGTTCCATATTCCCGCTACCGCGAGCGAAATTTGATCCCAAAATTTGGCAGCCAAAACTTTTGTGCGCGTGTGTAAATAAACATAAATTGGAGAGTTTTTGTCGGCCGGAAATGCGTCTGAAAAAGCATGTCACTCTGAGACCCCTGTGGGAAAGCCGGGAAAAGTTGCGTTTGGGTACAAGCGACTTCAAAGTTGTGGACGTAAGAATCGAGTTGATAAGCCGCAACTATAGCACCATTGGGAGTTGTAAGTTTGAGGGAAAAACAAAAGCAGAAAGGGCTGTTACCATTTATGCATACAGTACCCATGCAGTGCTTTGGTGTCGTTGTCACATGGGGACAACCTTCGAAACTACATAATAGGTACCTTGGACAAAATTTGGTAGCAGCTTACCGGTTGGCGGGTACCGTTAGTGACAAAATTGCAAGCAATCTGTAAGCTGTCGATGTGGATGAAATCTCATCTCATAATCTACGCACCCCCACCAAAAGAGATATGACAGGCCATAAAATGAAGATAGTGAAAGATCAGAGTAAAGTTGTCGCAGACACTTCTGAAACTTCGGCTCAAGCGTTTCGTGGCCCAGAAGAGACCGACGCTTTTAAAAAATGCGTCCATAAATCAGGACTGGCCAACTTCCGAATAAAACTTCGTGGCACCGCCAGCCTTCAGAAAAAAACAATTCTCTCAACTTTTTGATATCAGTGTTATGAATGAGTAAACTCGCTTTGTCAGTCAACTCATAAGTTTGGTGAGTTTCCCTTGGTTTACTGCAGTTATTCAAGAATAATATCATGTGTGATAACCACAACAGGCGCACCTCCGCGGCAGAACGACTAAAAAAGGTTTGTTTGAAATTATCGCGGGTAAAAATGCGTAAAAATAATGCGATTATTAGCTTATAGACGCGTGTGTCACTCAAACACACACACACACACATGCTCATGGAATGGCATAAAAACCGCACTCGCACATAAAACCATCCGATCATAAAAAATCAGTCGAACGCGCCGAAAAAGACACGTTGTTTGGCGACCGAAAAAAGCTCGAATATAAAAAAATCGGTATGCACATGAAACGAAGCACCCGGCCCGATCATGACTTAAACACTTTTCGGTGCGTAAGAACCGCAGATAAACTAAGACGTATGATACTTAAAGTTGTCATCACATTACGCGCATGTTTAAGTGCGTGAAGTTCGTAACTCGGTCCTTATTGCAGTGAACTAGATTAATTTTACTATTATGCAGTCTACATACGAGATGTCAGTGATGGAAAATCACACTAAAATGATATGCGTGTCTTTCATTTTTAAAACCAGAATGACTCCAAACTTTCAAGATGAGCAAGTAGAAAAGGCAAACAAATGTTGTTTCAACAATATAGTGGTGTGACCCACCTCTGGTGCACCCTTCCTCGCCCGGAACGTGCATCCAACCATGGCAACATTTGATCGTCGTTTGACGTCGCGTCCGATTGACATTTTTGTAGCTCCGGTAGTAGACCGTTCTGCAAAGTAATTCCAAAATCAGAATTGGGTTTTTTGGTTTTTTTTAACTTTCCGCTTTTTTAAATCCCTTCCACGGTCTGACTGCTGTTTTGTGGCGTGATTGACTGTGTGTTGAGAGGATGGTGTGTTGGATGACCTCATGCGCAGGTCGATTTCACTGACCAACCACTCATTTAGAGTTCATGAGACCAAATAAATTATTGTATGATGGGAAAATATACACCACACGCCAGTAACAAAATATTTCTCTGCATTTTCGTATTTTTTGAGATGCAGCAAGTGCAGTTTCAACTCGCGTGCGCCATTTTCAGCGCAGTTCTCCGCCCCATTAAGCCATAAATTTCTCTTCGAAAATAGTACACAGCGCTGGCACTTCAATGCTCAAACGAAATCTGCTATAGATTGCTGGCAAGGTTCAGTGAAGCAAAAAGGCATTTCAAAATATTCGGCTGGACCAAACAGCGACGACTGTTGAAATATAAATTGTCGTGCACACGTGAAATGCATTTGTAAAAGTTTGACCACAAGCCATTTAACGTCAACTGTACGATATAAATTTCCATGTATTGCATGAACGGGCTCGAGTTTGGCAACTACTAGTATGTCACAAAAGTATTCTGCCAGCCTATGCACTGGTTATGCCAAGGCCGTTGTGGTACCGCAGCCATTCAGCATTGTTGGGAGCCAGAAATAGATTGCGGAACTCTGACGCACATAATGGTTCATTGATGGCCTCAAATAGTGGGTTTGAACTCCATGCAGCTCATACGCTCACTTCACAGCGGGGCGCTTTTTGTGAAAGACAAAAGATGCAAGTACTGTACATAGCACCATAGCCGCTTTGAACACCTCATATTGAAAGGAAAGACAAGTGATGCGTGAAAGGAGAGCTGTGATTTAGGTGCGTGCCCATTTTGGGGTCGTAGAATGAAGTCAAGATGAGATGCTAAGCCAAGCAATCAGTTACCGACAGATATAATGTAAAGGTTTCAAAAAAACAGGACACGACACGGATTTGTCTGCTTCTTAAAGACTCTCCTGTCTCAAAGGTGCCTGGTACTCAGTGACTAACTGACTGAGTGAACAGAGACGAGTAAGGTGCCAGGCCTCATCGGTATATTGTGCGCTTATGTTGTATGTATTAGGTCATGTATCCGATTGCTGGTTGATATCGAAGGACACTTGGGATTACGTAACGCAAACGACACAAGAATAATAATGTCAAACTCACTTTGGCTCTCGGACGACACACGACCGATTCGGCCCACCGCAATTGGGCTTGCGCGTTTTCACGTATTTGGTGTACGCCTGTACGCACGGCTCGCGAACGGTCACGATCTCAACCTCCTCGTGGGGACAAACGTTGACACTGAATAATGGTAAACGTACGGTGGTTGAAACATCAGAGCACAATATGAACGAATTTTTTGCTCAATAGACCGGGCCCCTTTTTTGTAATGCTCTGTTTGTGCGAGAAAGCTCATATTGCCAGCCTATTGATCAATTAATTTTGATCAGACACCCTTGCATGCCTCTGTCTGTCTCTGTCCGATGGTCAAATAAAGATAAACCGCGATTTTGCGTCTTGCGCGCGAGGCGCGACTAATCCTGTCTGCGTTTGAGGACACCCGAGCCATTGCACAGTTTGGTGTCCATGTGGGTTTTGTGCGCCAAAAAACGGCTGAGCGGTTCTCTGTGCATACATAATTACGATGATGAATATTTTATGCGTTTCTGGATTATGGCTTATGGCATGTCGTCCATCAAACAGCACGCATAACCGGAACCACCCCCCTAAGCCTCGGGGGTCAAAAATCACCTGTACCTACATACATGGGCACGTTGTGTTTTGGCAGGCGTCAAGAACGGACGACAATAATAATAAAGGAAATTGTGCGTGCAAATGCGCACAGATGGTCAATGGTCCACTATGCTTGACCACCATGTCCCGAATGTTTGTTTGGCAACGGCTTATGGCGCCCTGTTAGCTGACGATGGCGTTTCTTGGGTCAAATGCTTTTTTTGCAATGGCGCTTCATGTCTGATGCCTTCAGAACAGATTGCTTGCACAGTTTAGGTACCCATGAACTTTAAACCTTATTAATTGTTTTGCGTTAATATGTACTGTATGTGCACGCGGAATGCAAGGTTCAAGTGTGCACAAATAAAATAACGCTGTGTTTTGCACGTCCAGCGAAACAAAAGTGTTGAATTTTTATGTTATAAAACCAAAATGAAAACAAACGTAAGCAATTACTAACTCTCCAAGTCTCAACTCCTGGAATTCGACATTGACCTGTCCATGTGCGAGTATCGGCAATAGGGTGACCACCGACACCACACAGAACACGATGGCTACGGTGGGCATGTGCGACATGAGGAATGGTAGAAAGCCGGTGGGACGACTGGAATGGCTGATTGGTTGGGCTACGGTACTGGATTGACTGACTGATGATGATGTGCAAGTTCGCAGTGTTGGGCTGCTGTTGCGACCAAGCTCTGTGAGTTCATTGCATTTTGGCAGCAATTGTTCAGATTGTGCACTGTCATTGTCATTGTGATTGACATTGGATGTGCGATTGAGAATACAAGCGGCCGCGTACGCACCACCACTGTTAAGTGCACTGGTCTCATCCGTGCCCGTCTGTTCGTTGGTGGCGGTACTGCTGCTGCTATGACGTGAACAACACGCTGCGAGCTCGTCGTCGGACATGGTGGACGTGCACGGCTGCAAATAGTGAGATTACTGTTATACCGCTACGTACTGTAACCGTAACAGTTATGACGATCATGATGCGTATAAAAATACCATCGGATGACTTCAAAAAAAAAATCCGACAGAACGAAAGAAATGGTGCAAGCTTTTTTCGAACGCTCCAGCGACGCGGTACTTCTACGTAATTTTTACAGTTCGGCAACTTGATAGCGCACAGTTACATAACGACCCAAGTTCAATACTAAGTGAAGTCCCATTCGGTATTGCCAGTGTCATCAAGGCAAACATGCACAACAAAATGCATGTGTTACACGAATTATATAATTGATCGAAGCAGTCACACCGTTATCTGACAAAAACAGCTGGCTCCGAGGACAACGGGTGGAAAAACTAACACACGTGTACTTGCAGCATATAAACTGAACTCAGTCCAATATTTATCACCATCTTCTGACAATGTGAAAACCTAACCTACAACGCGAGAATTTTAGGTTACGGCAACCGAGCATTAGCGAATCCCAACATGTGTACCAACCGTGCACGGCCACAACCCGAATGGGCGGAGTTCGCAAGTGACGCGAGCGCCAGCAGCGGTTAGCGCATGTACCCACTACATAGTATACCTTGTTTACTTGTTTGTTTGTGTGTGCCGCCGGAGAGTAGCCGGTACGATAGTAGTATTTGCTTTCAAATATATTGGTGGTTGTTTATAAAAAAGAAGGAAAGTAGAATTTAGAACAAAACACTATATACAGCAGGTACATATAGCTGTGGTCAGTTATTTATCAAATGAAACAACAACATGAGCATGAGTGCTTTGTTTTGGGCAGCGACACCATGCACTGCCAGCTGATGCACGCATAAATACAGGGCAGAGTACTATACTATCAAGCCGCTTACAGTGAGAGTGGGCACGGTTGTATCTACATAAGGTATGTACCTCTTAAGTTGAGTAGAAAACAAACAGTGTCCGGTTACTGATTCTACTGCTGTTGGTGTTGGCCACATATGGCAGCACCACACCAACTCTGGCTATACTTGTTCTTAGCTGCGGTATTATACCGATACGTTGATAAATTAGACTTCGTAAATTCCCGTGTCCGTGTGGTGTTCATGGAAGCATAAGTTTGGTGGTATATAGTTTCATGGTCCATAATAAACGTACGTTTCACGAAATCAAAGCCCCATGCGCCAGCAACGCGGGCATCCAAATAAAAACCAAAGCCCAAAAGTCAACAACTATACATCTAGACCACCCATTGAGCCTCAAGTTGTTTATGGTTGCATGCGCGGCCGCAGCACGATTTCCTAATGCGCGTACATCGCGAACGTGAACATGACAGCAATCAGTCAATTGTCTTATACGTCAACGGCTCGTAGTGACCCGGTTGCGTGCGTACGCGTCATTCGTCAGTCGCTATCGGAACTCTCTGCGCATCCGTTTAAAAAAAACTTGTCAGGTACCGTTGGTGGGCCTTTGAAGTCATGATGCACACATTACGAAACTGTGGTGCCAAATAATTTCTGGGCTAACGGTTTTTGTCCCGCTGCAGGGTTCCAGCAGTTGCATTTTGGTCGGTCGTTAAATGCGGCAGCGGACAAAAACAAACGATGCGGACATTATCACGGATGTAAGCAGATCGTGGAAAAGCAACACCGATAAAAATAAAATAAAATGAGCGCACGAAGAATAACGTTGAAACATTGGCGTGCTTGTTAGGTCTGCGCCCATTCCAATAATGCATCACAATGAACATGGGACGTTTATTGCTTTTCAGTTTAGCAGTTTTTTGATGACAATTTCTGTCTCAGTCCAAGTGTGTGTCCTGCGGTAGATTCAAATGTTGGATCAATCACAAATACAATGCACAATAGTCGGATTCACTGTTTATCCTACGTATCAGACACATTGCAACTTGTGTGGTTTACGTGGCTGAGGTTCCATCTGGTCTAGTTACAAAGGCGATCGTGCCGTCAGTCAAGTCCAATGGGTCAACATACATATGTACATACATATTATGACCGGGCGCTCGATAATCGGTCAGTTGTGGTGCACAAGTCAGTTGGGCACCCACGTTGTAAACGTCGCTATAAATGACCCACCGCACTAAACTGTCCGTTCACCAAGTTATGGCTCAATGCCCGGCCCGCTGTTCCTGTCCTGTGCCATCAATGTTTCATTGGAACATAAACCAATCGATGTATCAACTGGTTACTGGTAACCGTGTAACTATTAGTGATCTCATGAGTTCAACAGATGTCTGAGTATCTGTGTATGTATTTTTGGTCAGCGAAGGCGCGCAAAATTACCATAATTGTGCACGGGTGCATGAGTGCTCATTTGATACACATGCACCTGCGGGCATCGATAGATCAAATTACGCAACACGGCCATTCTCGCGATTAGGCATGGGAAGTTATGGGCACTAGCCATACTCGGGTGCACACGCACATGCAACTGTAGAATCATGCAACAGTGAACGGGCCCGGACGCACGTGGTACCCAGTCGTAAATACAGTAGTCCACTGCACGCAGTTGATGCGTATCTCAACTGTGAACGCCACAGAGTGGGTTGACTTTGCACCTTTAGCCACCACATCGTTGGCAAACATGTCATTTGGCCGTTTTATCGCGTTTCTTGTGTCGAAAAAAAGAAAAATTATCCCGGTTTGAGCTGAGGTCGGGCAGTGGTTAGCGTTACGCAATTGGTCACTGTCTGGGGGCTGTTTGTGTGCTGCGTTGCGTACGAGTGCACGGGGCCGTGGCATAATCTGGCCACAATTTGTGTTTTTTTTGTTGCTGAAAGACATTTTGATCAACATTTGGGAGATTTTCGATTTATTTTTCTCTTTTTCACTCATCACGATAGTAACCAACAGGAACAGACCAAGTGTTTTCTGGATTATCTCGATTGAAGTAATTCTCTTGACTTGAAGAGTAGACGGGGCGCTATTATATTTAACAATATTCGTAAAGGAACGAGCACATTAAAGAGATACCTGCGCCAAATTGGTATATACGATACAAAACGCTTTGTGGAGTCTTATGATCTGAGGAGGCAAAAACAGTAACAACAAGATCTTCCAAAAACCCACATGAATTCTTGATTATAACAACGATAATGATCGAGGCTGTGCGCCAAGCGAGCGATTCCGGTATTCACAGTCACTCCAGAACTCAAAAGATAACATGCACTATATGCAGTACGCAGGTCACATCAATCCGAGCTCCTTGGCACACAAAACGCACAAAAAGTGACTAATCTTATATTTGCTTATCAATTAGAACTCTATGCTTACTTGTCAGACAAGTCACGGTTTCGTGTAGTCAAATTGTAAACATTTTGCGAGCTTTACCAAAACCGTAACTTGCGACACAAAGCTGCAAGTTGGCGATCACAACGACTTTCATCAGTGGTTCAGCGATTGAGGACAAAATTAGTTCTTGAATCCGTACACAAAATTTTTTTGCAAAAAGGGCCTGGTAAGATTTATGAAAATCAACAGCTTATAGGACTAACGCGAAGATTTATGGGTGAATCGGTACTTTCAAGCACGAATACTTACAGAAACACGATTATGCCAACCTTACAAAACCAGGATTAAAAAGAATCGTTCCTTGAAAACAAGTTCTTTGTGGTTTACATTACAAAAAAGTCACGACTTTCGGGGTGAGTTGCAGTTTTCAACGAAAACACAGCTTAACAACAGTTACCGAAACAACAAACTGCAACAAACCATCCCAAAACTCAATTCTTAAAATTTAAAAAGCGAGAAGAAAAGTACAATGTACTTTAAAAAATGTGCCAATATGAATTAAACACAACAACATTCTCACAGTTTTGTGTAACGATTAGAATTTGCAAACAGTGAGAGCAGTGGAACAGTAGTAACAACAGCGCGATAACGTTGAGCTACGCGTTCGATTCGTGTCTAACTTGTGCTGTTCGGAACGGAGCCTGGAATTGGAAACATGGATTCAGTTGGAAAGGGCAAACGAAACGGGAAAAACTCACTACTGTTACATTATTGTTTCCAACGATGGGTAGAATTTGCGACGATCGTATAATCGTATTGTGCTTTGCGGCATGCCGCTTTCTTTTAGCAACTCGTTTTACGTAGAAAACGTTGCATGAATAGAGCAGCAACAGATACAAGGCTACCGGATAAAAACCAAAACGAAAACCAATGAAAAAACAATGTGTTCCGCGCGCAGTCCAACTGACCGGGTGGTTGCATCAACTGGGGCATATGCTGTGGCATGGGTGGCTGTATGTATTGTTGTCCGGCGGTGTGCATCGCGGGTCGCATGGCCATCTGGTGGATCGGCTGCATTTGTTGCGCCGCCGCGTACTGATTCACTGTAATGCGAATTTGGCAAAATGTTGATATTGGCATCTAATAACATAACTAAGTGGAAAAAATCGCGATTAATAGAGTGAAATGCAGAGATCCGCAGGTTCACGACGTGCGATTCGCAGCACAATGTCGGAAATTTTGTCCAACTGTACACGCAGAACTCAGAACATCGGACTCGAGTGCAAAATACAAAGAAACTGACGAAGCGCACTTTGTTGCTGTTGTTGATGTGCAGCGAATTGCACAGCGCCCTGTTGCATGGCCATGTGCGTGGCTGAATGTGCGCTCGGCTCGCTCGCCACCACAACCGCGTAGCCACCCGGCGTTTGATGACCAGCCGACAGCATGTGCGGCGACGAATGCGGTTGACCTACAGTCAACAACGACAACAACTGTGATTGAGTGAATGAACCTTTCACGTAGCTGCAGACCGTCCGTCTGACAATTGTGTGTAACTCATTAGGATTCAACACTTCTCCATTAGAACCGCGGCTGCTAAAGCAAAACTGATGCCAGATTTGGGGACATTTCGCTACTATGGTTGGCCTGTGCTCACTTGTCGACTCAATCGTCGTACAATGTAGAAACGAATGACAGAAAGTGGAAACACTCCTTGGAAGTCCGATATTAAAAAAAGATAGCAAAGTGAATTCTAACCTGCGGCGCCCGTTGGCATGTGATACACCATCGTCGGCATCATCATTCCCGGCTGCAGTTGACCCTGTTGTTGTGGCTGCAACAGAGAAATTGTCGACATCAATATCAAATGTGAATTCGACAGGACGATATTATTTACCTTTTTTAGGTTGTGGTTTATTTACAACACAAACACTAATCCTGAATATATATGACAACGCAAGCTGTGCGATTCAACTATCAGGCCAATGCTTTGGCCGAGCATTTCTTGAACACCATCGATGATCTAGTGTAGCCATTTCAGGACACATCACTCACATTCATCATTTGATACACCGGTACATACGGTTGGGCGGGACTTTGTGGCGGGTAGCCAGCGGGCGTCGCCTGTCCGCCGACGGCCGGCGTTGGGCCCGGTGTTGGCGGTTGACTAGCATTGTTACTACCCGGCGCCTGCAAATCAGTTACTTTAATGCACAAGAATCAATGTTGTGTTATGCGGCATTGATGGTCCGTCGTTTTACCGATACGACAAGCCTTACTGAAAACTCGGGTGCAAAGACGAACTCAAGATTTCAGGACAGTAAAATGGTGAATTTCATTCCAGTCTGGTCCATTAAACTTGAATTAGTGCACGCAATCTAAAAAAATACTGGACCGATGAGTTTGCAGGATCCATCAGCAAGTTTGAGCAAATGCCAACCAACAATTACTAGGTGACTGACCTGTCCATTTCCGGTTGCCGAATTACTGCCGGTGACATTCGATTGATTGTTGCCGCCGTTCGCTCCTCCGCCGTTGGTTGACTGCTGCAATTGTTGCTGAAAAGAAAATATGCTCGGTAAAATAATTTTATGGTGACATCGAGGTTGACACAGGGCACATTATTTGACTGCAAGAAAAAATAAGAGCTATTTTTTCAGGAATGACAAATCGGTAATACATACCTGCGACTGCGACTGTGCCATTGGTGTTGAGGATATATTGATCAAATGTGGCTGATTCTGTGGCATATGTTGGCCTTGCGGCATGCCTGCAAAGTCAGAATGTGCACATTTATTCAAGAAACGGCGTCGTTTGTTTCCACGAAGCCGCACGTACAAGCTCTGTTGTCTGCAGCTAGTGTCCGGTATCCCAATAGAAAAAACACAGGTTTTGGGCCCAGCCCTGGTATTCGATATGCAAGATCTTTTTTAAGCGAATTCATCTAGACACAGTCATTAGGAAGTATTCATTGTGATTTCCTAATAACACCACTGATCAGACCCATACGTGTGCAATACAGTCAGCCCAAAAATGACCCAGGAGTAGCAACAAAAGCGGCCGTTTGGGTGTCCGAAAACCCCATAATTTTGGTTCCTCATGTTTCATGGCCCTGACAAAGCCACGCACACATAGACGTACCATAAGCGACAGGCACAGCCCCGTAGTGCGTGCCGTGTGTGGGTGCGCCAGGTGCATTTTGCAACTGCATCCGTTGTGTGTCGTAGATGAATTGGCCTTGCGGCGCGCTGAACTGCGTTTGTTGTTGTGCTGCTTGGCCGGCGGCTGTCAGACTCGATGGTGGATTCATCATGGCTGGTGCACCTGTCAACAACAACAACTATTTTTAGTCAAGGTATGAAAAACAAAGAACCCGTGAAACAGAACATAAGACATCTGCGTGAAAAATGGAAATGGTTGCGGTCGTACAGAACTTTGCGACTGATCCCGTCTTGACCACGAGACTTTTGGTATATTTATATTTTCCAGATACGAGTTGCCTGTGCATATAGTTGACACTGTCAGCAAAAACATCAACGCAAAAGACATGTGACCAAAACTGGAGCAATCATCAAATTCGGTACAGGGCACAGTCACTCGGTACGTGGCAGGCTCACACACAACACGACTAACCTATCAATGCCTGTGACGTCATTATCGGCTGTCCGGGCGTGTTCGGCTGTTGTTGGGGTGTGCTCGTGCCGCTCGGCGGTTGACCGTTGCCACCAGCTGCAAATAATGAAAATTAAGAGAAAATACCCAATTATCCAAGACAGATGACAATTAACAAACGTCTCTGCGGTCTGGGTTGTCGCGGCGTGACCTGATTGGTGGTGTGCAGCACGGTCGGCGGCATCTGGCCTTGATAGTAGATCGTGTGCGTTGGAACCTGTGTGCATCACGTCAACTGTTGTACAGTGTAGAATACGACCACATCATCATCATGAACAAAACACGTATTGTGTATATGTACCTGTCCGCCCGTGCTGATCATCGTTTGCGTGCTGTTTGACATCGACGTCGGGAACGAGACGACCGTCGGGGGTATTCCACCTGACGCAACAAGATTACCAATTTATGGCGTTGCAAATCAACGTTAGCAGAAACGACAACTGTGGCAGTAGTTTGGGAGAATTTGTCAAATGCGTTGCCTGATCCGTCAAGCGCGTGGCGCGTCTGTTAACAGCGGCTGATCCAGCTGGTCGTCAAAGGCACCAAATTCGAAAAGTTCGTTTCATTTGGTCCCTGTATCGTGCCATTGTTGAAAATTCACTTTATCCGGTGCTTGTTGCATGGGATTGTTGACAAGCCAAAAATTTGTAAATTTGGCCCTTTGCACGCGCGACTCACAAATACCGAGGGCTAAACGTGCGATTTACATTTTCGAAGCGTGCAGTGAAGACCGCGGAGGGCTAGGCAAGGTTTTTACTGTTCTTCTTTCAATGCATGGGCCAAAGAGGTGCACGGCCATGACCCCTGGATCAGCTATTGCACGCCGCCATTGGGGTCTCCTGATTACCAGGCGGGTTGCATCTCCTCAACGCACCAGGTTGTACTTCTACGTACAGTAATTTGTAAGATATCACAAAATTGAGCGCGCTGAGTGAGCTTTACATATCAGGCAACATATTTGAGAAAATTCCTCCAAAACTACTATCCAAGTAGCATACATATAACATGACATGAGGAGGAGACCAACCAGGATGGTACATGACGCTGGTGGGCACCTGGTAGACATGCGCGTGCGTGCTGACCGTCGGATGAATGGGCGGCTGTTGTTGTTGTTGAGTCTGGTATTGTGGCGTGAATGTCGAATGTGGCGGCAGGCCGGTCGGCAACGGGGCTGGCGCCGGACTCGGCGTTGAACTCGGATGGAACATCGGCATTGGCACCGGGTTCGGCGCCGTCATCGATGGCTGAAATGCAATTTCACTCTATGTAATGTTGCGACGTTTTTGCGCTGGATTTGAGAAATTATCGAGACTGTCTAACGCGCGCAGCCGGCGACTTTTTGTCTTTTAAGTGCGTTAGAGTTCAGACGGTAAGCGGTGCAGAATTTAGGCCTCTCCTTCCTCATGAAATGGTGTGGTGTCTGAGCTGATCCCACAAAACAGATAGTCATCACACCACCGACATCCCACGGCACCCTACGGTATGCCGCACCCACAAAGTGGACAGTCAGTCAATTCAATTCCATTCCATGCTGATGATGAAGACCCCATCCTTACCTGAACAGGTGCAGTGGCAGGCGTGCCCGGCGTGCCCCCGACCGCGCCGGGCGTCGTGCCCACACTGCTGCGAGGCGTGAACTCGGCGGCATTTGGATTGAACTTGAATGAACCCCTGCAATTAAACAAGCATTTGGACAGCACATTGGACTCGTTGAAATTACATTCAACTTGTATGAAGTCAACGAGCGTGAGAGTAGACAATTGACCCAGACATTGCCATTTTTTTTAAAAATTGCCCCCACTTTTTAGCGGACTCCGGTGTGTCACTGTTGGTGGTGGCTGGCGGCTGTAGTCGTCCGGGTGCTGCTGCCACGTTCGGTGCCATCCCAGGCGTTTGCGTCGTGCCTGCAGGGGCATGATTCGTAAAAAGACAGAACAGAACCAGAGACTGGTATTAAACTTGGTGATCGATCTTGCCTTGAGCACGTGTTTTGGAAGGAACGATACTTCCATTTCGAGAGTTTACGGATGCAAGTAATCGAAACACCTCGTGCAAGCTCTTCCCAGACGGACAGCAACGAAAGAGCTTTTATGCCAGCTCCCAAGTTACTGGCATCAGGAGATCTAGAAAACCGCACGAAACCAACCAATCGGCGGTGATGTACTGCTGGTTGACGTAGCACGTGGCGTGAGTGGTTGGGGTTGTGGTGCTTGTGGCTGCTGTGTCATGCCAGCCACCGGTGGCGGCACCTGCACAAAACAACCAGTGACGTTCGGTTATATAAATACTGCGTAAAAAATCAGCAAGTCAACGAATCGGTTGGGTCATTCAAGCCAACCACTCACCGTTGTGTTCGGCATCGGCGGCGGAGGTGTTGTTGACGACTGTTGTTTATTGGGTTGATGTTGTTGTGGCTGATGTTGTTGTGTCGGCTGCTGTAGCGGTGGTGGAATGGTAATATCCGGAGGCATCGCTGACGGCAGATCTAAATGTCAACATTTATGCTCCAGAAATAATTTAAAAAATTATAGCATTCCCACTGACCGACTTCGAACGAATACCTATATTATCTTTGTTTTGAATCATGCGGACTGTCGAAATATTAGAGCAGCGTTCAATGAATAACAGAACCTTTGGCCAACCTACGAACAAGCACAGCTGCACTTGTATGACTCAAAATTCTATTGTATCAGACAAGCCCCGGATATAGTCAAAACATGCCGCACAAATTTCTAGTTGCATGTAGCAGTAAGACGTGGCAAGCCCGCGAAACAGCGTGGTGCACAAAACACACAGCCATGTCGGGCCCCGACCCTTTATAATAGATGTAAGCGTCAAATTTCCATGAGATAACTATTTGAGAAAACCCAAGTTGGCAGCGCCAGATGTTGCACAATATTTATTTATCAAGCGCTCACAGCAAGAACATAATTTGTGTGTGCACGATCAGATGACCGGACACTGTTGGAGCTCACCAGGCACACAGCAGTCTTCAATCAACAACAGTGTAGAGTGCACTAACTTGGCATCACATTCGGTGGTGGATGATTATATGGTGGGCCAGCATCGGTGTTGGGTGGCATTTGGGGTGGTCGCGTCGGTGTCGGTTGGTGATGCGGCGGTGGTTTAGATGTGACTGGAATGCAACCAGTCATTTGCTACCACATGTGGGACATCAGTCAACCCAGTTTTAGGATCTTGTACAGCTCACGCAACTTGTGAAGTTGAATTTTGCAAAATTTCTTAAGCTCATAATTTTACAATCGCGCTGAATGATCGACGAGGAACAACTGGCAAGATCGAATACGGAGGCATAGATTCGGCGAAAACGATACTCAAAACGCATTCTCGTACACACACCATTTGGAGGTGTGGGATGATCGGGTCGTATCCTCGGTCTGTTGGTCCATGCATTCGGTGGTTGCGGTGGCGGCGGTGCGGTGGACGATAATGCGTCGTGACCTGTGTGCAATTATAGTTGCAATTTTTCCGGGAAATACATTTGCTGAAAAAAACCGTTTTTTTCGATATTTTTTCGAGCCAAATTTGGGCACCGGTCCAAATGGTGTATATTTGGCACATTATGCGCTAAAAATGGTGTATGAAAAGGAATCCTGTTCAGAAAGTGCGAATAAAAGCTGTAAACAGGCTGGAAAACACTTGAAAAAGTATGTTTCTGCAATGAAACTACATAGGTCGTTTTCCATAATTTTAACACTTTTTCAGAAAAGTTCAAAATCCGCCGTGCAATTTTTTCGGAAAAATATATTTCATTAAAAAACGGTTTTTTCCGTTTTTTCAGGAAAAAAAACGTTTTTTACCCCCAACTATATGTGCAATCACCATCAGCATGCATATTTGGTGTAATCGATCTGGGACGATCGTCAATAAAATCTGCTTGCACCTTATGTGTGACAAACACAATGTGCCTCACTGATTGACTTTGGCTGCACCAACTGAGTGACGGCAGTGACTGATCTTGGTCTGAGACTTTTTTAGCCTCATACGGGTTCGAATAGCGAATAGTTCGTAATGAGTGGTACTTGTACTTTGTCCGCTCAATTTGTCCAATAAAATTTGGAAGTTTTCCAAAAAATCAAAAATCTGGTTCCAACATTTACCCCAAACCGAAGATCATTTTTACGACCAGTCAAAGTCACTGATACCACGACCAAAGCAGACATCATACCTTCATCCAGACTGGGTTTTGATTCCAGCTGGAATTTGCCGTGCCACGTTTTCAATCCCTGTTCAACGCGTTGGTTCGGGTTTTGTCCGGGTTGACGTGGTGGCGGTGGTGCCGGACCACGACCTGGCGGCAATTGGTGTGGACCGACACCGGTGGGACTCGTCGCTGACTGCGGCCCGACACGGGCACCTGGACTCGGCTTCACACCGACGCGACCGTCGTGAGAACCTTCAAATTTTAGATTAGGTGTATATTGGATGTAACGATGGACTGGAGCACGACTGAAGCCGCATTTATGCAAATCGTAAATCGAAAATATCGGTTTCGTTCACAAATATTCCAAACATTTAGCTTAGCGCAGCTAGTCTGAAGTGTAGAGCAATGTCGAACTGGTCGTACTATTTCCCAAACAACGCCCGTACGTACCACTTTTCGACTGCGGCGGCGTGTGTGCGGGCGGTCGTTGTTGCGACGACGGCACCTGCCCAGCCCCAACGACAGCTGACTGCGTCGTATCACCCGATGGTGTGCCGCCACTGCGCCGCTGTTCGTCCTCGCGTCGTGCGATCACATCTATTTGCTGTTGCTGTTGTTTGGGGAGATCGGTCGTCCGGCGTTTCACCCATTCTGCAAATTCAGCCACCCCGTCTCCAGAAACTTAATTGATTTATTGCAAGATTGTTCGAAGATATCAAAAAGCTTCAGATATAAATTGAGAAACGTTGGCGTTAAATGCGCAAGATGTGAAACGTCAAGGCTGACGTTGCATCCAACCTCAAACCTCACTATTTTCAGGAGCTAATGACGCAAATCCTGCCGACAGCGACAAGCCCAGACGTGCACTCCTGTTCCATCGCTCATTCAACCTTCATACCCCCAGGCAGCACTTACCATTGAAGCCGGCGTCCTTATGTCCGCCTGGTCGATCGCCGGGGAATCTCGGTGCCGCCATCTGCCCGGGCATGGGCATTCGTGAACCGGACGCATCGTTCGGTCCCCCCATTCCACCACGTCCACCCCGATTACCGCCACCGCGATTGCCGACTGCAGACAGGGAATGATGATATTATTGTTTGCGAGAAATATTTTCCCAAAATACAAAACGATGGACAAACCTCGACCGCGCGGATCGCCGCCACGACCGCCGCGAAATGTGTTGTGCGAATAACTGAAGCGAAGACACACGCGTGATTCGTGAAATCTTGAAGTATGACGTGAACGCAAACAGAACAAAACGACACAGCATTGAATAAAATAGAACCGAACCGACCGCGGATTTCCATGCTTGCCCACTTGCTGGTAATCTGACTCGGCAACGGCATCCAAAGAGTCCAGCTCATAAGCCGATCGACCTGCAAACAATCAATGCTCAATTTTTACCAGCAGGTTTGCTAAAAAAAAGTCTATCTTTTCCAAATTGCAGATAGCGCTCTGTGCAATCGATGACCACCTAGGGTTCCGAAATTTCGGCTGTTATATCGAATGCTTTCTCGAAGTATTTTCGCCAAGTTGCATGCAACGATCTCGGACCTAACGCTCATGTTGTGCGTGACACGAGGAGGGAAACGTATGCGCAACACAAGCACCGGAACCCCCGGAACCAAAGGCATGGACATTGAACTGGAATTCAGTGCGGCCTGATTTCGTACAATTGATAAAGTACAGAGCACCGAAGGCTTTTCAGACGATTGTTGTGACTTTGTTTGTGTTTGGATTAAACCTGACTGTCAGACGTGCAAATAAATATGGGTGCACGAGAGAATACAACAATGTTGAGATGACTGATGCCAATAATTGGGAAACAGTTGAAATAGTCCGTCAACAATGTCCAACCATCCAAACACTTCTCCTCGTCTTCATCCTCCAACTTGGCAGCACGTTGTGATTCAGCATTGCCCTGGATCTGTCTTGCCAGCGACTCGGCCCGCGCGTGGTCCGCCTCCGTGAACTGGTCGGCGTCAACGTGCACACTGCAACGATAATAAAACAATTTAGGCCTTAGACTTGTATTTTATTTTCTGCTGATATGATGGCACAACATGACAATCAATGAGAAAGCTGACACACTTAATACGGTCTTTTTGTTACCTTTAGGTACATCCAGCGCCTGAAACATTTAACAAAAAAGACAGCTTAGCACTCACTTCTGATACCCGGTCATATTCGGGTCGTAGGTTGATTCGCCCTGGAGATTGCGTTTGTTCATCTCGAACATTTCGTCCGGATTCCAACCATCGGACGGCTATAACAAACAACAACCAATCAATCAATGAACGCTGATTTGGTTTCTCGAAAATTCTGTGTCTTCTGTTTTCTTGTGCAACACTCAACCGCTGGTTATTCAGTTTACGTTGGTCAAAAACGAACAAGAGGCACATTAATCCCGAGCAGGGACAGTGATGATGCCTGAGTGGTCAAGGACACATACGTGTTCGCTCGGCCGGATATGATGAGCGGGCAACATGTGCGCGTCCTCATCGTCATCCGAGTGTTCCCATTCGACCAACGGTCGATGCTGACTGCTGTCCTGCTCGCCGTTGGCCGTCAGTTTCAGCGCGATGCCGGCGTCCGTCGCAAAACTGTGCACTGCAAATTGCGGGCCAAACGCCTTAGGCAAGTCAGGACACAATTCATGGCCATTAATTGGTCGAATCTAATCCAATTCAAAATGCGTTTTTGTGTCTGCACCTTAAAAATTACTGCAAAAAACCTTTCTGAACAAAGTTCCCCCTAAACATCTGGTACCCGGGTGTAAACTGCACTTGCACTTGGACAATTTCGTGACAAGCTGTACAAACTGACCTCTCGGTAGATCGAATCTCGACTGCGGCAAAATGCTCAGCCAGTGTTCCGCTTCGATCAATAACTTTTCGTGAATTTTATCCTCAGTCGGCACCAAGTCCGGTTCATTCGGATCAATCTCGTGCGCCAACGTCAACGCCAAATTGAACTGAACAAAAATTACCAAACGTTGTTTATTGTTGTCCAAACACAAACCATGACAGTGAAAACAGCACTTACTTCCGGCGATACCGTCGTGAATATGCCCGAAAACTGCGTGCCTCTTCGCGTGGTGACAGTGACCTCATGGCCCTGAAATTACCATCGGCCATTTTGAGTTCGTATTGCCCTGCCCGTTGGACGGCAGTTGCACTGATATTTTCCACTAAATGTAGATTCGACAAGACGAGCATGGAGCCGTGCAAAAACAAACGCCACAGACTTTTTGCGCATTTATTCATCTAGTACGCGTCGAATATGTAGAAAACAGGCTTTTCGGAATATACATGGGCGGGTTTTCACAGGCCTTTCTAGTGACGAAGTTTCTTTAAACATGCCGCTGAATTCCGTCAGCTTTGTTTTCAAATGGGTTTCAGTCTCCAGGCCTTTCACTTTTTGACAACTTGCATTCTAAGAACAAATGACTGAAACTTCTTGAAATACTGAGAAGAACCTGAGAGGAACAATGAGAAGCAGCAACTCGTGCTACTTGATACAGGATCTAACTGAACTGACCATCAATAGCACTGCCAGCCGACACAGAATCTCGTCCTTGTACACGCCATAGACCTGAAATTAAATTGCTGAAGCAACAAAAGCCAACCAAAACAGTACCCAACCCACCCAGCCATTTGTACTTCGTGCAACCATACCCACTTCCTCAAAGTGAGACAAAGCAGTGACAGTGAGTGAGGCTGCTAAAATAAACAAAAGCCTAAATAACGAACCTCAGTACTGTTACTGTTGTTGTGGTGACCGTGGCTATCGTCACGGCGATATTGTGTGGGTGCCATTATTTTCTATTTGTCGGTATGTTTCAGTTATTAAATCAGAGACGACTGCGCCTTATTAAAGTAGATTAAAGTAAAATATGAGCCTTATTTTTTCTTGCAGCAGCAACTGCTGGCGTGTCGGGCTGGACAGGCGAAAAGCGCCGTTGTTTTTCGACCGATGGACTCGGTCACGTTTATTTTTAATGTTGAGACGGTTGTGCCTGAAGAAAATATAGCACTGTAACTCATTATATTATCTATTCATTCTGCATCAGACGTCGCAATCGGGCAGGCCCGAGCTCCTTTGGTGGCCGTCAAAAACACAGAAAAAATCCCGAAACGAAAAATCCCGAAAAACAAGTGTAGGAACGAATCAAAATTTTTTTGTCAGAAGCGTACATTTATGTAGTTGGCTGGTGCTTAGGCTTTCCCTCCTACTTCCACCCCAAACTGGGTCTTCCACAATACTGTGGCTGGAGGGGGGAGAGGGCCCCCACTGGTACCCTACCCGCCCCGACCTGGTACACTACCCCTACCCGCCTGCCTCACTCTGGTACCTTACCAACCCCTACCCGCCCCGCTCTGGTACCCTGCCCGCCCCTATTTTTTGCTTCAACATGCCCATTTTTCGGTAAAAATGTCCAACTTTCGACCGAAAACCCTTAAAAGTGCAAAGAAATTGCGCGCTGCCCGCTCCAAAAAGCTTTCCCCTCCCCCAAAAGGAATTACCCCACAAAAAATTCCAGGTGCACTCGGGGGAGTAGGGTTAGAGAGATGTCGGGTGTCGGGTGCCAAAAAAGTGTAGGTGTCGGGTGTCGGGTTTTTTGGGACCCGACACCCGACATCCGACACCCGACAATTACGGTTCAAAACATCAGTTTTGCCGAGAAAAGAATTTTGAGAGAAAATTTTCTTCGAACCAAATGTTTCCGAAGACGTAGAATGTGACTTTTTGGTGTTTATTTCGTGTGAAAATACTGAAATTCAGTTACTTGATCCAAAAAATTGCACTAATAATGCGAAGGAGCAAAAATTTGCCTGTTTTTGGTCCAAAAACAGGTCGGGTGTCGGGCTTTTCCCAAAAACTAGATGTCGGGTGTCGGTTTTTTTTGGAACTGTCGGGTGTCGGCTTTTTTTCTCAAATGTCGGGTATCGGGTATTTCCAGATGTCGGGTACCCCCCCCCGACCTCTAACCCTACGGGGGAGGACCCAAATTTGGAGAAAAGTTATTTTTTGAGGTCGAAAATTTGACCCATTTTTGCCCCTTTTTGGAAAAAAAAGTCTCAATAAAAAGGGTATTTTGGCGATTTTTGACAACATTGACCTAAAAACAGTGGTGTCGTTGGGGGGGGAAGGGGGGGTTACCCCCCCTAGTATCCGGTATCCGGTATCTTGATTTTTTCACCCAGGGGTATCCGGTATCCTGACTTTTTGTCCAAGGGTATCCTACCCTAAAAATTTTCCGAAAACGGTAAAAATCGCCCATTTTTACCTCCAAAATGCTCAAAATCGCTTGCTAGCGCAAGCATAACCCCCAAAATGACCATTTTTTGCGCTTTCAACACCGATTTTGCTCAATTTTCCTCTTAAAAAATTGACTTTTTTTGAACAACCCCCCTGGGTATCCGAGATTTTTCATTTTAGGGAGCAACCCCCCCTGGTATCCGAGATTTTTCATTTTGGGTATCCGGTATCCGAAAATTTTGGATTTTGGGTATCCGGTATCCAGATTTTTTGATTTCCCAACGACACCACTGCCTAAAAATCACTCATTTTATGCCTTAAAATGCCTAGTTCAGGCCTAAATTTGCCTATTTTAGGCAAAAATGGGGGAGCAGACGTACCCGGAGGGGGAACAGTGGGGCAGGCGTACCATGGACATGGAGGGGGAACAGACGTACCCGAGGGGGCGGGCTCCCCTCCCCCACCCCCAGGAACTACACTGGATGTTACTTAGGGGGGCTCTATTCCGGGGGGCTCTATTACCGTAAAAACCTAAATACAGCCCCCCGGAATAGCCCACAAAAAGGGGTCAGTGAATTAATAGAGCCCCCGGAATAGAGCCCCCCCTAAGCAACGTCCCCTATACAGTAAACAGTAGTAGTGTATTAAGGATTGATAGTGGTGCACAGGTACATTTATGCACGTTTGTTGTTCGTTCAGGGCACATAATACGCCTCTTATTGACGAATAGTGAATAGACAGGAATAACTGCGATTACAAGCGAAAAAACATCCTTTCAAACTCCTTTTTAGGGGTTTTGGGGGTATTTCTGGGAACAATTTTTTAGGTTCGGGTCAGTGAATTAATAGAGGCCCCCCGGAATAGAGCCCCCCCAAAATGGGGTCGGTCAGTGAATTAATAGAGCCCTCCTTCTATTTTGGTTTTTACGGTAATTCACTGACACTGACCCCTTTTTGGGGGGCTGCATTACGGGGGTTGTATTTTTTACGGTACATTTATGCACGTTTGTTGTTCGTGCAGAGCATGTAATACGCCTCTTATTGATGAATACCGTAAAAACCTAAATACAGCCCCCCGGAATAGAGCCCCCCGTAACAGAGGTCGCAATCGGGCCGGGTTTGGCCCCCAAATCTCCGGCCCGGCCCGGCCCGGCCCGACCCGTACCCCCAAATCTCCGGCCCGGCCCGGCTCGAATTTTTGGCTCAGATTTTAACCCAATTTTTGTCATAATTTTTGCGATTTTTGAATCTATTTTTTGGTTGAAAATTCATTCTTTTCCATGAAAAGTCGCCAGATAGACAATACCAATGGTGTGGCTGGGGGGTGGGGGTCCCCCTAAGTACAGTAGGTCAGTGTTGGAGGTACTCTGGAGGGGGGATACCTACTGTACCGCGCTCGGAGAGGGGGGGATACCTACTGTACCAGAGCCGATGGCCTGGGGGGGTTACGTACCTAGGGGGGTTTGGGGGGGTTAGGTTTTGGGGTGAAAATTTTTTATGTGTTTATTATGTGTGGAATCGTGTGAAAACGTGGTATTTGCGCGCGTAGCGCGCGAATTTGGGGTAATTTGAGGTAAAAACCACTGATTTTACACTAATTTTGGCCATTTTGGTCAAAAATTGACACTTTTGGGGCAAAATCGGGGGGATACCTATCTATTTATTTGAGGGTTGTAGAGTACATTTTCATCTAAATTTAGACATAAAAAATTTTGTTCCCCCCACCTAGCTCGGCCGGTACAGTAGGTAGGTTGATTGCAGGCCTTTCTGGTGGTACAGTAGGTTGATTGCACGCCTGGGTAGCCACACCACTTCGGGCCGGGGTGCCCGGCCCGGCCCGAGCCAAAAGCCCAAAATCGCGGCCCGGCCCGATTGCGACCTCTGCCCCGCAGTGTAGTTCCTGGTCCGGCGGGGAAATTAGTGTACCTCCCTACTTTTTCGGAGGGGAAATTAGTGTACCGTAAAAACCTAAATACAGCCCCCCCGGAATAGAGCCCCCCCAAAAAGGGGTCAGTGAATTAATAGAGGCCCCCCGGAATAGAGCCCCCCCCTAAGTAACATCCCCTATACAGTAGTGTATTAAGGCTTGATAGTGGTGCACAGGTACATTTATGCACGTTTGTTGTTCGTTCAGAGCACATAATAAGCCTCTTATCGACGAATAGACACGAATAAATGCGATTACAAGCGAAAAAACATACCTTCAAACCCCTTTTTAGGGGTTTTTAGGGGCATTTCTGGGAACAATTTTTCAGGTTCGGGTCAGTGAATTAATAGAGGCCCCCCCGGAATAGAGCCCCCCCCCCATACTAGAGCCCCCCCAAAATGGGGTCAGTGAATTAATAGAGCCCCCCCTTCTATTTAGGTTTTTACGGTACCTCCCTGGGGGGGAAGGGGGGGGAAGACCCAAAATCAGGAAAAAGTCACTTTTTGAGGTAGAAAATTTGACCTATTTTTACCCCTTTTTGGAAAAAATTCTTCATAAAAAGGGTATTTTGGCGACTTTTGAGAACATTGACCTGAAAATCACACATTTTAGGCCTAAAAATGCCCATTTTAGGCCTAAAAATGGCCATTTTAGGCAAAAATTGGGGAAATTAGTGTACCCGGAGGGGAAATTAGTGTACTAGTGTACCTTGGTCGGGGAAATTAGTGTACCTTTGGGGCAGTGCTGTGGCTGGGGGGGGGTTGGGGGGTCCCCCCCAATGGTACCCTACCCGCCCCGGCCTGGTACGCTACCCCCTACCCGCCCCGCTCTGGTACCCTACCCCCCTACCAGCCCCGATTTTTACCCCCAAAATGCCCATTTTTCGGTCAAAAATGCCCAAATTTCGACCGAAAACCCTAAAAAGTGCAAAAAATCTCGCGCTGCGCGCTATATATGCACCTTTTAGTACATAAAAACAGGCACCCGAAAAAACTTGTGTTGTACCCTACCCGCCCCGAAAAATCCTCCCCCCAAACCGGATTTCCCCCCCCCCCCAAAATCCCAGGTACCCCCTACCCGCCCCGATTTTTTCCACCTATGTACCCTACCCGCCCCGCAAAAGTAGCCACAGCACTGCTTTGGGGGGTCCCCCCCTTCCCCCCCCCCAGGAACTACACTGCTGTCCCGTAATACCAGTGTAGTACTTGGCCAGGGTGTTGACGATAGATAGATTGGGACCCAAAATGTGTTGACGATAGATAGATGACCCAAGTCCGAAATCTGGGGGAGGGTCGACCCAAACTTGTTGACGATAGATAGATGCAGTGTAGTTCCTGGTCCGGCGGGGGAATTAGTGTACCTCCCTACTTTTTCGGAGGGGAAATTAGTGTACCTCCCTGGCGGGGAAGGGGGGGAAGACCCAAAATCAGGAAAAAGTCACTTTGAAAATTTGACCTATTTTTACCCCTTTTTGGAAAAAATTCATAAAAAGGGTATTTTGGCGACTTTTGAGAACATTGACCTAAAAATGACACACTTTAGGCAAAAATTGGGGAAATCAGTGTTCCTGGAGGCGGAGGGGAAATTAGTGTACTAGTGTGCCTTGGTCAGGGAAATTAGTGTACCTTAGGGGGGAGACACCAAAAAATGTGATTTGATTACAACCAAAAAAAATCGTATTCTCGTTCTCGTCTCGTCATCCGTTGCTGAGTTTGCCGTTGTTGTGTGTTGGTTGCGCTAGTTTGGCTCTTTTGGTTGGTCGAATCTCACCGGTGCGTTTCCATTGTCGTTTGTTCATTCATGTTCACATTCTTTGTTATTAACACTGTTTTAATTTAAGGGTTTTTCCGGATCTTGTGATATGGGTGGGCACAATACCCAATACCCAATACCAATACCACGCCAGTGTTGGAGGTACTCTGGAGGGGGGGATACCAACTGTACCGCGCTCAGAGAGGGGGGATACCTACTGTACCAGAGCCGATGGCCTGGGGGGTTATGTACCTAGGGGGGGGGGGGGGGGGGTTGGGGGGTGGGTAGGTTTTGGGGTGAAAATTTTTAATGTGTTTATTATGTGTGGAATCGTGTGAAAACGTAGTATTTGCGCGCGTAGCGCGCGAATTTTGGGTAATTTGAGGCAAAAACCACTGATTTTACACTAATTTTGGCCATTTTGGTCAAAAATTGGCACTTTATGGGCAAAATCGGGGGGGATACCTACTGTACCGGGGTGAAAATCGTGGGGGATACCTACTGTACCATGCCAAACATCGGGGGGATACCTACTGTACCAGGCGAGGGGGATACCTACTGTACTGGGGGGGGGGCTCCGCTACGCCCCCCCCCCCCCCCCCCCACCTCCAACACTGATACCACCCAATACCAATACCAATACCAGTGTTTGGTATTGGTATTGGGTCTAATTCTGGTATTGGGTATTGGTATTGAAGCTGGCCTGGTATTGGTATTGGGTATTGGTATTGGGTTTGCCCAGGTATTGGGTCAAAACCAATACCCAATACTAACCCAGAAAACCCCAATACCAAACCAATACCAAACCCAATACCTGACTCAAAACCCAATACCAAACCCAATACCAACCCAATACCAGACCAAAAACCCAATACCAAACCAATACTAAGACCAATACCCAATACCATAGTAGTGGCTGGGGGGGGGGGGGGGGGGGGGGGGCCCCCCCCCCCCCCTCTCAGTACTTACCTACCACAAAACCCGAGGGGGGGGGGGTTGGGGGGGTTGAGTACTTACCTCTCACAACTCCAAATCATACCTCTCACAAGCAATTTTATAGCTTTTTAAGGTAAAAATCGGTGTTTTTCGACCTCATTTTCCCAAAAATCGCGCGCTCCGCGCGCAAACCCACCCATAATACCTATTTTTAGGCGATTTTGGGCGAAAATTTTGAAAAAGTACTATTTTTACCTCAATTTTTGGCCAAAATTGTATCACAAAAACGGTGTTTTTTCGCCTTTTTGGGTGTCCAAAATCATACCTCTCACGCTTCCGGTCCCAACCCCGCATCATACTTACCTCCCACACATGGGCCTGCCACTACACTGCCCAATACCCAATACTAATACCAATACTCAATACTCAATTACCAACCCAATACCAAACCCAATACCAAGCACTTCGGTAGTATTGATTTGGTATCGGGTATTGGTATTGGTATTGGGTCTCGCCCGGTATTGGTATTGGGTATTGGTATTGGGTCCCCAATTCGGTATTGGTATTGGGTATTGGTACAGGGCCGGTATTGGTATTGGGTGTCAAAAGCAGTGCTGTGGCTGGGCGGGGGGGGGGGGGGGGGGGGGGTCCCCCCCAATGGTACCCTACCCGCCCCGGCCTGGTACGCTACCCCCCTACCCGCCCCGCTCTGGTACCCTACCCCCCTCCCCGCCCCGCCCTGGTACCCTACCTGCCCCGATTTTTACCCCCAAAATGCCCATTTTTCGGTCAAAAATGCCCAAATTTCGACCGAAAACCCTAAAAAGTGCAAAAAATTTCGCGCTGCGCGCGATATATGTACTTTTTAGTACATAAAAACAGGCACGCAAAAAAACTTGTGTTGTACCCTACCCGCCCCGAAAAATCTTCCCCCCCTCCCCCCCCAAACCGGATTTCCCCCCCCCCCAAGATCCCAGGTACACTACCCCCCTACCCGCCCCGATTTTTTCCACCTATGTACCCTACCCGCCCCGCAAAAGTAGCCACAGCACTGGTCAAAAGTGGTATTGTGCCCAGGCCTATCTTGTGAAGGTCTTCGCGTAAGCTTGCAGATAAAATTTGAATTTGAATCCTTTCAAACCCTTTTTTAAGGGTTTTTAGGGGTACCGTATTGTCGGAAATAGAACCCCCCATTAATTGACCCCCCCCATTAATTGAACCCCCCTAAATGGCTCGAAATCAAAAATAGAACCCCGCATTAATTGACCTCCCATTAATAGAACCCCACCCCCACCCAACCTTCACCGTACCACAGATTAGTGGTATGGTAGTGCTTTGTTGTGTCAAACGTTGTTTAAGCTTGCGTACACAACATAACACAGCTTTTTAAGCATAATTGCCGCTGTTAAAGTTTGAAAATACCGAAAACAAGCCATTTTAGGGGCATTATTAACAATGATTTTTTTTCGTCGGGGGCCAAATGAAAAATATCACCCCCCCCCCAATAATTGACCCCCCCCACAAATTGAACCCCCCAAAATGACCCAAGTGAAAAAATAGACCCCCCGGGTTCTATTTCCGACAATACGGTATCTCTCTGGGAACAATTTTTCAGATTCGAGTCAGTGGATTACTTAATAGAGCCCCCCGTAATAGAGCCCCCCAAAAAGGGTCAGTGAATTAATAGAGCCCTCCAAAAAGGGTCAGTGAATTAATAGAGCCCCCCAAAAAGGGTCAGTGAATTACTAGAGCCCCCCTTGTTTGTATTTAGGTTTTTTACGGTAAAATACACGCTATCGCTAATCTCTTCATAATGCTAATAAGGGAGCCAACCCCGGTCATGCGATTTCATTGCGACGTTCTCTCCGAAACTGGGTGGTCGGTGGAAGACTCATTGCACCAAATTCTCGAAAGCGCAAACGCCACCGGGGTGGTTGCGCCCCCAAACACGGCGGTGACAACTTCCAGCTGGCTGACCTCTATTCGCTGCGTGCTTACATGTTACGCCAACAGCAGCGTTTTTTAACGCACGCATGTTTTGGGAACAGAAGGGAGATGACTCACCGAGGTGAAAACGCGAAGCACTATTTCCGAGTGAATCCAAGCGAAGAAAAAAAGAGCCCCTCATCTCACACACACGTGATATTTTATCCGATGGATCGACATGAGTACTGTGATAGAAAAAGGAAGTCCAGAAACAATCCATCGACTGGTGTTGGTTTCAAAGAAATTTACATGCACATAAATTTACAGCTTATACAGCACAGGCAAAAAACACGTGGATAAGTGGCATATTGCTGCCAGAAAGTGATAATATAGCATGGAATATTCACAGAGAGAAGCGTAAATTCTTCTGGATTAATGCAACGTAGTGGAAAGAGAATTGTGCACCGTAAGGCACGTCACACCATAAGCTTACAAAATTTCGGACTTATTGTTCTCATTCTACGCATAATATGTAATTGCACTTCGTTGTAATGGTTAAAAATATTGAACACGAAATGAGCTACTAACTCCAAGCGGCCACAGAGGGAGATCATTTTGAGGATTATAGTACATACAAACTGTTCTCGAAATCACGGACACCACACTTATTCGTAGTCCTCCACACGAGTTCTGTCGGTTCCGTTGGAAACGGCGCGCGATCCGTGATCAGTCATTGGTCTGAATAGTGTTTTCTCTTAAACTGCATTTAGAAAATGTAATTTTAGATGACAAACTCACTGTAAATCGATGGATTTCTGAGCGAACATACGCAACAGGAAAGCGCCTTCGTCGTCCGGCTCGAACGTTGATGGAATGACCACATAGTGGCTGAAACATCGTATGTATGTCTTGAGTGACCGGAGAAAAGAAAAACGACTTTTTCCTTTATAATAATGTACTCACCCGGGATGCATTTCGAATCTGCCGCACACCTCGCGTATGTTGACGTAGGTGCCGGACTTGGCCGTTTCGTAGTTGTACATGAAGTGGTCGACACCCAGACGGCGGCCCGGCTCGTCAGTCTGCCAATATGTTTCTATGTCAACTTTGATCAATATTTGACTGAGCCCATTTTTTGGAGAATACCAAATACCGCAAAAACCTAGGTAAAAGCGGGGCTCTATTAATCACTGACCCCTGAGGCAGGGTTGGAAGAAAACTTTCAAATGTTTTTTAAATTTTTTTGCAAAGGTCTTAGATTCGGTGCAATTTGACCAAATGTGCCTGAAAACACGCAAAAAATGTGAAAAAATGAAACTTTAATTGACAAGTCACTATAGTGAATTTGTTTGCATTCTCTTATGAAGGGTGTTTACGTCATATCGGTGCGATCCAACAGTCTGTGCTTCATATGGACCGATTATTGCTGCTCTATGGTATGGTATCAGACACAGTAGTTTGTGGTCAAATAAGCAAGATTTACTCATAAACCACACAAATTTCAGACAATTAGCTGCAGATACACTTGTCGGGTCGCTGAATCAGTCGTATCTGACTTCGAGCTCCCGTCAATATCACATCGAAGTACCACGTAGGTACATGCATATTGTGTCTCATGTATCACGGGAAGGTGTAACAACATCATTTGTGGCATCTTAGATGCCAAATACATGCCCCAAAGGTGATTTTGCGAAGAAAATTTTAGTGTAACCTTATACAGAATGAATCCGATTTGTCGCATGCCAGTAGCGCGTCTGTTCACTTGCATCAACGCAATCACCACCGAACACGTGCTTTTCGGTCGACTGTCCTCGGGCAAAAGGGCACCATTCGATCCAGACTGGTCATCTGCAGTCAAGCAAAGAGTTTTTGCGTGAAATAATATTCGCAAACTTGGTTCATTGAGGGGCAATGGTTTTGGGGGTTCAGCGTGATTGTTTTGGGCCCTCCGAGACATCCAAAACGTACTAGAAACGACGTTCCTGGATGGTTTTTCCATAGCGGTGTTGGATTGTACCCCCCCCCCCAAAAAAACCTACCGCACTCATGCACAGTGAGCAGATATTGAGGATTGGTGGCGAACAGATCCAAATTGTTGCGACATCCGCCGGCCGTCTTGCCCGCTTTCCATGTGCCCCGTTCTGTCAGTATCGTACCCGCATGGTCGACTTTCCCATCACCATCAAAATCGGGCCCCATTGTGCATATGGTCACCTGATGTTTCAAGGAAGTTCAGAAGTAGAATTGTTTGCAAAGTACATAAGCCCCGCCGAGAAGCGTTTGGGTCATGATGGTACATACCTCTTCGAAATGCTGTTTGAAGTCCTTGAACGATATCCAGAACTCTCCGTCCTCCTTCTGCGCGAACTGTATCCAGTTCTTGGTCGCCTCATCGACAAGATTCCAGCGATCATCGCTGAAAAGTTATTGTTTCATCTTTGTGTTGAAAATCTTTCTGGTGAGCCCGCTTTTTTAACAGACCTGTCACACCATGCGCCAGTCCACTCCTGCCCCTTGCCCCAAGGATTGCGTATTCTCATCAGTGATTCGTTGCCACGCACGCGTTTTATCTGAACGTATTAGATCACATACCAGTTTAGTCAAGAAGCTAGATTCTTTGGCAAGTCATGCACGTATAATTAGCACGTTAACATTTTGTGGATTTTCACCCACCCTTTTCACTTCGGTAACCGCGTACGCATGACCCGATACCAGACCGGTGACTTCGTCCGGTGTGTTGGAGGAAGTACGCCAGTCGCCCTGAAACATTTGCTCGTAGCGCAATCTCACGGCAACAACTGATGAAAAAAATCAGAGCAGACTTTGGAATTGCTCTGAGTGGTAAGAACAGCGACCAACGCCTCAAATACACCTGTGCAACACACAAGATATACCTACCTCTAGCGAACAAGTGATGAAGGCTCCCGTTGAGAAGGCTGTGGCCAATTTGATGTACAGTTCGTTGCCACAATTGCGCAGTTCGTATCGTTCCGCCAATCCACCGGTCAAATCCACCAGTGCGTCCATTGATTGACCACCTTCCAAGGCTGCGTATGAGCCGTGCAATCTGTGTGATTTCAAGCCCATTACCATTTTCAGAGTGCAGCATCACCGTCTGTTGAAAGGCAAGGCCAAAATAGTAGGTCTGGGCCTGTATCACAGTACCAAGCTTGCCGGTCTGGCGACAAGTGGTCAAGTGACTTTTTTGCATTTCGATATTTGTTGATGCCCCTACATATTTGACCAGCGTAAAACACACATGCGACAAACACAGCAGCACCAACTTTGCATACGCCTTTTCGATGAGCGGCACCCAGAATTCGTTTGCGTCGATCGCCTTTCCGTACATCAGCCGTCCGTCCTCCTTGACTGGCAGGCGATCGTCGATGTAGACATCCTTCCAGCGACCGAATCGCCAGAATCGAAAATGCACCATGCCTAAATCATCAAGACCATTTTGTACTGTATTATGAACATTAGTTGAAGCTTATTGGACTGGAATGAACAGTGACCAACATTTGGTTAAAATACATACAATTGGAATGGAAAGAAAATCACCAACCAGTGTGCTTCGGCCCGTACAAATGTTGATCGTCCGCATTAATGACCACCTGAGAAAATATAAGAAGCAAGGGTGCCAAGGGTATAAAGATATTCGTGAGAAGATCGGTCCCACAACTTCGGTCACCGTGATTTCTTTATTATTGGGGTGTCTCGAGATCAAATAAAGTCTCAAATAAAATAAATAAAATAAAATCGATAGACGCTGAGGCCACTAATTTCGACGAGCGTATAAATTTGTTTGAAAAAGCTCTTGGCATCAGTAGGTCTTGTTACATCCCAATAACAATGGTCACGTTACCAAGACAAGACATGTCCGATCTAATCACCAACTTTCAGACCAGCCAACACCAAGACAACACATTGTAGGCAATCCGCCAGCTCATGGCACTCGCACACACAGGCTGCATGACTGCCGTCAAGAATGCATCTATTCTCTGCAGTTATCAGTTGAAACATCGCCAAATTTTGCAGCAGTGCAGAAAAGTGCTTTGGCAAGCAGCGAATGAAAACCGGATAAATTAAAAAGCGGTCATCAAAGTATGACACTCGCTCAAAATGTACAATTTGTTTAGAAAATAGCGTGTGCTGCTGCATGCGCTGTGTGTATAATAAGTGCCATGAGCCGATGGATTGCCCATACAGTAGACGCAGGTAGTACTTTTTTCATCAAACTGGGATATGCAGCGATGGCTGAGCAACTTGACAGGAACCAGCAGTCGGCCAAACTGCCCTGCGCGATGTCACCCCTTGACACGCCGTCCACCAGCAGCTGAGGTCGTTGCACCAACTCCTTTGGACGTTTCCATCTGCAACATTAGTATCGGATCGGATTACTCACCATTTCTCGTCGTAACGTTGATTTTGGCAGTGCGTCGTTTACCTGACAGCTAATTTTCGATCGACTGGCGCTAGAATTTCGGGATTATCGATTGGAAACTCGCGATCTGAAACGTCGGATGCGATTAGATACTAGGGTTACAAACTTTGTGAATTGTTGTGATCTTACCGATGAAAAGTTTTCCCGGTTTCCACTTTTTCATCTTCTCCTCGATTTCGCGCTCTGTCTGGAAAAAGTTTTCAAGTTTTTGATTACATCAAACCAGTTGAGTTCAGGTACAAACAAACTTTGATCTTGTGCTCGAAAAACATGGTTCACCAGCCGCGCCGAAAAATTTTGCGATACTTCGAAATCCAAGCAGCCGCTTCTCTCAGCACAAACAAAGCCGGACTCTCGCAGATTTTACAAGGGCCTTCTTTTTATGACATCAAACATTAAACCTGCTGGTCAACAACCCATCCATAGCGTTTAATGTTTGGGGGCAGTGCACATAAACAAAGGTGGGATATCGTGTTACTCACCCTGACTTAGGGGCTGATTGGTTGTTTCCTGATGTTTCACGGCCAGGTTGAAGTTTACCCCTTGGTGAAAAAAATGCAAAAATTTTCCGTGCAAAGAACAATTCACGGCAACGTTTAATTATTAGCGCGCGCGCTCAAAAACACGCGCAGATTCGAGCACCCAAATGTTTTGCACATCATTTTGATGAAATAAATGTTGGTACTTGATATTCTGAAATTATTAGACGTTGCCGTGAATTGTTCTTTCCACGGGAAGCCCCCATAATTTTTGCATTTTTCACCAAGGGGTAAACTTCAACCTGGCCGCGAAACATTAGGAAGCAACCAATCGAGTCCCCAAGTCAGGGTCGAGTAACACGATATTCCGCCTCTGCCTATGTGCTGTGCACTGTCCCAAGAGGTCGATGGGTTGTTGATCAGCAACTTTAAGAACGAAGCATGTACAGTAGGTATACAGACGATGCGGCGCCAAGGAGGATGGGACGGCAGTTCAATGAAATGATTTCTCGATGATTTCTTCAAGTCGATTCTAACATCTATGTACAAGTATGTCGAAATCACACGCAGTACATGCGATTGGTGCATGCATGTGGTGAATATTGAGCCATATGGTAAACATAGTGTTGTGTTTTTCTCGTGTCTCCGGTTTCCAAGCAACGTTGAATTAAAAAGTGCATGAAAAGTAGACCACAGCTTGCTTTTGTGAGCACAGCGTGAGTCGAGGTCCGAAAGACGACGCTTTAACATACCGCGAGCACTTGCGACAGAAACGTTCAATGAATTTTAAGACCAATACTTGTCCCAAGCAATGGAAATGATTCCAACGGTTCTATTCGTCAGTTCAGGTTGGCCTTTATCGCAATTATGTGAACACCGCTACCGGTACCCACGTGTGCAGCCCCAGTTTGGACAGGTGTACACCTGCCCTCCATGCAAGTGTGATTTCCGTTTTCCGGATATGCGGCAAAACGCGCGTGTTAGCACCGTTTTCATTTTGTGCACTATGCGAGCAAGGATAGGACAAGTTGCGGTTGGCAGTTTTACACGCGAACAAGTGTTTTGGAACCAGGTGTTGCAAGATTATAATACAGATGGGGTCCTGCTGGGCTATTTTAGCACTTTTGGGTCTGGCAACTAATGGAATAGTGCATAAGTTATAGGTAGTACAGCGTGGGGCTTAGTCACTCACTGCTTTAGCATTGATAAATCGTAAAAAGAAAAAAGAAAGTGGACCACAATCGTAACACTTTGCAGAGAACAAAATCTTTGTGGGTGGATTTATGAGTTGGATGAAATTTTGACCAAAAATAGACACAATTTGTGCTGTATTTTTGCGTAGGCTTGGCTGAAATAATTGGGCCCCCAGCGAGCGGGTGCCATGAAGAACCGTTTTGAATGACATTAGAGAAAGCATGAACTACGGGAATTTTAGGGCTATTTGTTTGTCGTCAACTCAAAGCGTCCACTCTGCTCAAACACGCTAAATTCACCAAACGCACCATCAAATGTGTGTCAGTGGCTGCATGTTCGTTGATCTGATCCCGATCGATCTTCTTCACCGCCCGTTCCTCGTACACAATCTTGCCCTCACTGTCGTACCCGCGTGTTCGTCGTTCGTCCGCCGAATTATAGCCTGAATGAAACATCAGCTTTGCGTACGCATAAGCTGTTGAAAGGAAATATTTCTGCTTCCGAGTGCATCTCAGAGTCGCTGTCCTAGGTAGAGTTCCCTCTCGTAAAGCGAAAGCGTAAAGTGTCGGTCGACTTTTACACCGGCCAGGCGAGCAATATTGGTGCTGTTGAAACTCAGTGAGCAGATATGGCGGCGTAAACCAAAACTTTTTCGACACCGAGTGGCGTAAGCGGAAACAGCTGAAGGTGTGATGCAAACGCACCCGAGTCCTCTCTCGACGCAGTTGGTCTCCACTCCCTGTCACGTTCCCATTCGAATATTTGATGTGGCTGACTGGGCGAGCATCCCATTTGGGCTCTCTGCACATTCAGAGGTTCAAGTCTGGTTTGAGTATGCAGCGACACACAAGTCACCGGTGTTCATTATCCAGACGTTTCTTATGATAATTATATTATTTTGTCGATTTCTGCAGGAAAACATCCAGTCGAAAAGAATATAGCTTGTTAAATCGATTGTCCGGGAGGGGCGTGACAGAAAGCATTGAAACATTAATTATGCAAGGAAATCATCACCATTCGAAACAATACAAAAAACAGACATAAATGACTTAGCCACAAGCGTTCGCACATGAAGGAAAAAATGCAAGGGTTCCAAGGACACCTGACTCCTGTGAGCATCGTTTTGTGCCAGACCATTGAAGCGGAAAAATGTCATTCTACAAACCAAACTGAAGTGACAAACATGACGGTGGTTTATGTATGTATGTCGTTTCATAAAGCTTGCGGCCGACTTATGGTCGACAACAGAGATGGACGCGGCGGACCAAATCGGCCAGTTGCGCATTTTTCTCATAGCCAGTTGTTGCAACGGGACCCAACAATACACGGCTCATGCGTCAACGGCCAAAATTAGCATGCGCGTATTGATTTGGTGCATCAGTGGCTAAAGTGCAAATACATGCATTACGCCAGGTACCTATAACGTCCGGTTACTAGGAGCTACATATACAAGTCCCTGACAACCGCTTGGCTAATGTAGCCACAGGTGGTATGGGCCAGTATTTGTATGTATCTAGTGGCGCTCGGCAATAACTCATTCAGCACCTTGTTGTATGGAGGTGCCGGGCTGGTGTGCTTGTGCACACAGGCACCATTGTTGTTATTCGCTTGTTTGCCAATCGGCACTTTGAATACTGCGGGTAATGAAATGAAGAGATTGTGTTGAGTATCAAATAATTTTATGCCTGCAAATTCGTGATGTGATAAATGCAATACAGGATATTTTTACAAGTACTTGAAGGTGAAACACGCATCTCATTCAATCATTGCAATTGATCGTCATAGTGCCATCAGAAAAACCAATGATCAGTCTCAGAATCACGAAAGCCCTTCGCAAACGGATTGCTGGCGATCTTCAGCTATCACGGGGTTAACGGCCGTTAACCTCCGTATACCTTGGTTGGGAACCGAACGATCGCGGTTTTGCGTTGCGGGGTTAGTAATATGTCTATCGGAAGGACAGTTCGATAGGATGAGAGACCGCGGAAATTTTTTTTCGAAATTCTCAAGTGAAACATCACCAGGCTGGATTTAGTGGTTTTTGCCTATACCTTGTGTGTTAAAAACGGGGGTTCTGGCGTGGTGACGTGTGATTGGTTTTTAATGATGTTTTGATTGTTTTGGAGTGGGAGTCCAGCCGTTACAAAACGCTGAAAATTTCAGCTCGATCCACCCAGTAGAAAGGTGTTTTTCAGCCACCCGAAAATTTGTGTGTCCGGCGGCCACATAAAGTGGGACAGATGACAACCGCGCTAAGGATCCTGAATCAGGCCGGGCAAGTCGTATATCGTTCGATTCGTCTAGTGGTGGGGACCGGGCGGCAACGATGTACAAAAAAATAATATCGCTTCTATCGCGAGAAAACGGCCGGTGATGTTTCACTTAGTTTTTGGTGGTTAGTCGGACAACTACTGTTTTTTGTGAGCATTATTCTGACCGTGTGTGACTTGTTTTGGTTGATATTTTGATTGGTTTGGAGAGCCTGTCTGCGGGTTTGAAAGTGATGAAAACTTCAGATTGGTCCACCCTGTAAAAACGGGTTTTTGGGTCACCCAAAAAGTGGTAAAATTTGTGTTCGAGTTCAGGTTTGCGAGGTTGGCGCGGTTTAATGTGGTTTGGGTTGAGTGATGTTTTTACCGTTTTTCAGAGTCCGTCTGGAGGTCAAAGAACTAACTAACTAACTACAGGCGTCTCGCCGACTTTGGTAATAGGTGTGTGACTCGGTAGTTAATCGGATGTTAATCGTGCGACTAGGTTATAGTGTAGTTTAGTTGTGCGACCAGTATCAAGTTGCGGTCTTAATTTTCTGATGCTCGTCGCACAACTAGGCAGTGCGGGTATTATGGTAATCGCTCGCTGTGTGACTCGGTAGTGCGTGTGATATTAGTCGTGCGACTAGGCTGTAGTGTGGTTTAGTTGTGCGACCAGTATCAAGTTATCAAGTTGCGGTCTTAATTGTACGACTATATTCTGATGCTCGTCGCACAACTAGGCAGTGCGGGTATTGGCTGTGTGACTCGGTAGTGCGTGTGATGTTAATCGTGCGACTATCGTGCGGTTATAGTGTAGTTTAGTTGTTCGACCAGCATCAAGTTGCGGTGTTCATTGTACGGCTATTTTCCGATGCTCGTCGCACAACTAGGCAGTGCGGGTTTTGGCTGTGTGACGCGGTAGTGCGTGTGATGTTAGTCGTGCGACTAGGTTATAGTGTAGTTTAGTTGTGCGACCAGTATCAAGTTGCGGTCTTAATTGTACGACTATTTTCTGATGCTTGTCGCACAACTAGGCAGTGCGGGTATTGGCTGTGTGACTCGGTAGTGCGTGTGATATTAATCGTGCGACTATCGTGCGGTTATAGTGCAGTTTAGTTGTTCGACCAGCATCAAGTTGCGGTGTTCATTGTACGACTATTTTCCGATGCTCGTCGCACAACTAGGCAGTGCGGGTTTTGGCTGTGTGACGCGGTAGTGCGTGTGATGTTAGTCGTGCGACTAGGTTATAGTGTAGTTTAGTTGTGCGACCAGTATCAAGTTGCGGTCTTAATTGTACGACTATTTTCTGATGCTTGTCGCACAACTAGGCAGTGCGGGTATTGGCTGTGTGACGCGGTAGTGCGTGTGATGTTAATCGTGCGACAAGTTTTTACTGTTTTTCAGAGTCCGTCTGGAGGTCAAAGAAGTGTGAAAAGTTCAGATCGGTCCACCCTGTAAAAACCGGTTTTTTGGGTCACCCAAAAAGTGGTAAAATTTCTGTTCGAGTTCAGGTTTGCGAGGTTGGCGCGGTTTAATGTGGATTGTGTTGAGCGATGTTTCGATTGTTTTTCAGTGTCCGTCTGGAGGTCAAAGAAGTGTGAAAATTTCAGATCGGTCCACCTTGTAAAAACCGTTTTTTGGGTCACCCAAATAGTGGTAAAATTTGTGTTCGAGTTTCGTTTCACATGTGTTAATTTGAATTCCCGAGCGTAGGTCGGACTTAAAAGCATGTGTGGTCGTTGTAAACGATTTCGTGAAAGGTACGTGAATTGATATAAGCGATTTCGTGCATATAAGCGCATGATTTCAACTGCCGCGCACCCATTTCTTTGCGCGACACTAATCTCTTAGCTGATTGGTTGTGATAAGCTTTGTTAATCCCCCGTGGGAAAGTTGCGCGTGGGAAAGTTGCGCGTGTGAAAGTTTATAATTATGTGTGCTTTTTCTCACGCTTGATCATGCTGTGCATTCTTGTTTGTTTTATTTGGTGCGGGTTTCGTAAAGTTATGGCTTTCTGATTGAAGCCGAGTCTTTTTATGAAATTAAATAGGCAAATCATGGATAATTTCTATTTTGCCAAGTGCTATCGACGGCGACGCAGCGAGCCGACGGAGATCGCTTTTGCCCGTTAGTTGGAGGAGTAGCCTGTCCAGCCTGCATTTTGTGATGTTAGTTGAGGGACTATCCTGTGTGTTTTGTGACGCCAGCCAGTACTTCTAATGTTGTATTGTGTACAGTCAATCAACACCCTGTCCAATCTGTATTTTATGACGTTAATTGTCGGACTAGCCTGTGCATTTCGTGCCGTTAGTTGTTGGACTAACCAATCCAGCCTGTGCGTTTTGTGTTTAGAGATATTAGTTATGTCTTGTATTGACACTCAAGGGCATCGACGGCGACGCAACGCGTCGACGGAGATCGCCCTTGCCTGTGAGTCTTGCTCGTTTGTCAGGGAACTAGCCTGTATATTTTGTGATGTTAATTGTCGGACTAGCCTGTGCATTTCGTGCCGTTAGTTGTTGGACTAACCAATCCAGCCTGTGCGTTTTGTGTTTAGAGATATTAGTCATGTCTTGTATTGACACTCAAGGGCATCGACGGCGACGCAACGCGTCGACGGAGATCGCCCTTGCCCGTCAGTCTTGCCCGTTGGTCGGGGGACCAGCCTGTATATTTTTTGACGTTAATTGTCGGACTAGCCTGTGCATTTCGAGCCGTTAGTTGGTGGACTAACCAATCCAGGCTGTGTGTTTAGTGATTAGGCATATTAGTCACGTCATGTATTGACACTCAAGGGCATCGACGGCGACGCAACGCGTCGACGGAGATCGCCCTTGCCCGTCAGTCTTGCCCGTTGGTCGGGGGACCAGCCTGTATATTTTATGACGTTAATTGTCGGACTAGCCTGTGCATTTCGTGCCGTTAGTTGTTGGACTAACCAATCCAGCCTGTGCGTTTTGTGTTTAGAGATATTAGTCATGTCTTGTATTGACACTCAAGGGCATCGACGGCGACGCAACGCGTCGACGGAGATCGCCCTTGCCTGTCAGTCTTGCTCGTTTGTCGGGGGACTAGCCTGTATATTTTGTGATGTTAATTGTCGGACTAGCATGTGCATTTCGTGCCGTTAGTTGTTGGACTAACCAATCCAGCGTGTGCGTTTTGTGTTTAGAGATATTAGTCATGTCTTGTATTGACACTGAAGGGCATCGACGGCGACGCAACGCGTCGACGGAGATCGCCCTTGCCTGTCAGTCTTGCTCGTTTGTCGGGGGACTAGCCTGTATATTTTGTGATGTTAATTGTCGGACTAGCCTGTGCATTTCGTGCCGTTAGTTGTTGGACTAACCAATCCAGCCTGTGCGTTTTGTGTTTAGAGATATTAGTTATGTCTTGTATTGACACTCAAGGGCATCGACGGCGACGCAACGCGTCGACGGAGATCGCCCTTGCCCGTTAGCTTTCTCGTTGGTCGGGGGACTAGACTGTATATTTTGTGACGTTAATTGTCGGACTAGGCTGTGCATTTTGTGCCCTTAGTTGGTGGATTAACCTATCCAGCTCGTGTGTTTTGTGTTTAGAGATATTACTCATGTCCTGTATTTGCGATGACGGAGTACGCGTGACAACTTTGACGTGTTTGATGGCTGCCCCGCCCGTACTTGTTAGTTGTCGCATCACTGGAGTGTAGGTCGTTGAATTTAGTCGCACAACAGACGGCAAATTTTGTCATGCTTGGTCGCACAACTAAGAATGTACATTATCAATTTAGTCGTGCAACCGACAGAAAATGTCGCCACACTTCGTCGGACGATTGGTAACGTGTGTGGCAGAATCCAGTTCAACAACATACAACAATTCAGCTTCTTGATTTCGTTGCCTTTGATTACAGTACTGTGATGAACAATTATAGTTCAAGACAAAAAGTGGAAAGGATGTGGTTGTTGCGTGTTGCAAAATGCACGCTTACGACGGCATCGCAACGCGATGACGGAGTACGCGTGACAACTTTGACGTGTTTGATGGCTGCCCCGCCCGCACTGGGTAGTTGTTGTTGGTTGACTATTGTTTCGCGTGTGCTGCTTCATTTGTGCTTTTGTTTATTATATTTATCTTGTGTACAGTAAAGCAACGCACGAGCCACGACGGCATCCATCGCGATGCCGGAGTGCGCGTTCCCATTTGATGTCTTCACAAGACTCGACAAAAGGGTCAAAACTAGGAAAAAAGTGCCGGAGGCAGCGCCGTATACCTTGGTTGTGGTGACCACACGTTGTCACTCTGTTTCTGATGATATAATGGGTCAAAACAAGCACCTTGTCCTCTATGCAGTATTTCCGTCAGTTTCTGATGATATAATGGATCAAAACAAGCACCCTGGCCTTCATACACTTTTTTACACAGTTTCTGATGATACAATGGGTCAAAACAAGCCTGTTCGTTCACTTTGACGACAACCAAGGTATACGCCGCGCGCTCGCCGGGGAGTTACCACCATTGTTTGTGTCATCAACTGCGAGTTAAATGGGTCAGCCAATTTTGTTGCCGGTCACAAACACAGTTTTCGAAATGATCAGTGATGTACAAACTGAGTGTCCTAGTCGACCAACCAGTGTCACAGATTTTAGAACGCTATGGTTCATTTAAGTTGGCAGTCGTCTAACTTGTGTCATAAATTGCGGAACTTACAGTCGTGGTTCAACCGGTGATAATCTAGTCGTGCAACTAGCGTCACAAGTTGCTCAACCAAGTGATTCAACTAAGCTAGTGATAATATAGTTGTCCAACTAGTCTCTCAAACTGCGGTACGTGGTGGTGCAACTTGTGATAATTGCATAAGTCGTCCATTAACGGCGCGATAGTCTGGTAGTAACAGTAGAACCTAGTGATGGTATCATAGTCGTTCGACCAGTGTTGCGTAGGCGATCGCCGATCTTGTTCATGGAGGTAATTTGTTTTCAGTTGTGAATTGTGCTCTAGGTTGGACTTTTCGTCAATTTTTGCATTGGATCTTTTCCTGACGTCACATCCTCACAAGTTTGTCGGTTGTGAAAACTTGATTTTAGTTCCAAATACAAATGCATAAGCTTCCGTGGAAAGTTTGACATGTGGTAACGCGGACCCATTTAACTCGCAGTTGATGACACAAACAATGGTGGTAACTCCCCGGCGAGCGCGCGGCGTATACCTTGGTTGTCGTCAAAGTGAACGAACAGGCTTGTTTTGACCCATTGTATCATCAGAAACTGTGTAAAAAAGTGTATGAAGGCCAGGGTGCTTGTTTTGATCCATTATATCATCAGAAACTGACGGAAATACTGCATAGAGGACAAGGTGCTTGTTTTGACCCATTATATCATCAGAAACAGAGTGACAACGTGTGGTCACCACAACCAAGGTATACGGCGCTGCCTCCGGCACTTTTTTCCTAGTGTGATTATCCAAGCGAATTGGGGCAACGGCTAAATTGGCGTTTTTCGGCTATCACTAGAACAACTAATATTTTAACGCATGTTTCTCCCAACGACAGAACTGGTGGGCCCGAATAACCGCGGTGGGCAAGGGTGCCAAAGTGGTGCAGCTTTGGTCTCGATGATTTTATGAGCGGCAATGACAAATGAGCTAAACACCATGCGGCAGTGTGCAACTATACACGAGGTTACGGTAGTGGGTGCACACATGTGTGAGCCGTTAACACAACAAAGTGTGCCGTGCGCCGCAGCACGACACAAAAGATCGCGGCTTGTACAAACATGTTGATAGCACGCAGTTCAGAGTCGCAAAAGCACTCGACCACACACCCAATGCAAGTCCCACATTGCGAACCTTCTGCGAGTGAAATGACTTGCGCAGAGACGTACTGTCCATTTAACGTATGGTCGTTACATAATGATTCTCCAATTGATTCTTGAAAAAAGGTGCAACATTTTATCAAACCTGCACAAAAAGATGGCCAAGTAATGTGATGCCGCCAAATATATTCCTTGCAAAAAGTGTAAAGGTTGACGCACTTAATCGAATATCATACAGTAGTGCGGGTCCAAAAAAAACAAGGAAAGGCAGAAGGTACAAAACTATGCATTACAATGTGCTTACGGTCAACCAGAACCAGTTCAGTGCACAATCTGTGGTGGTGGTACAATGGTGGTATAGGGTTGAACGTAACAATCACAGCGAGTCTTGATATCGTATAACAAATCCAGGACCGAAATAATCAATTATCATGTTAAAATTGAAAAAAGTCCATGCCACATCGAAAAAATTTAGAAATATCAAGAAAATGACAATAAATGATGAATTTTCAATACAATTCAAGTCGGTAAGTAGAAAATATGAGAAAAATAAATGTTTTAGTATTCCAAGTGTTCGGTAAGAAAATAACAAATGCTAACCGTTAGGAAAGAAGCAATTGAGGGTAAATTAAGTTTTCAGGGTTTGGTCGGTGTGCGGTAAACTAAAATGCAAGGTTAGTGATTTCAATCAAAATCAATGCAGATCAGTGGTGTCTTGGGGGGGGTTACCCCCCTGGTATGGGGTATGGGAAATCGGCCGGGGGCATGGGGTATGGGAAATTTTTCACTTTTGGAACAAGCACCCCTAAGAAATGACTTTTTGACCCCGAGAAGCACCAAAATTGACCATTTTTCGTCCAAAAATGTCAAAAGTCGCTTGCTGTCGCAAGAAAACTCTTTTTTAAGCCCTTTTAGACCATCTTTTGGCACTTTTAGAAGATTTTTGGGGTCATTTTTTCAAACCCCCCCCCGTGGTATGGAAAATTTTTGATTTTTGGGGGCATGTATGGGAAATTTCCCGAAAATTGGGCTGGGTATGGGAAAATTTCGATTTCTCAACGACACCACTGATGCAGATAATAATATATTGTTTGCTAAAAACCACTGAACCATTATGTGACGCGCATCGTTTTTACAGAACCCATGACAAAAATCACATCAACCAAAGTTTTCTTAGACGGTGGACAGATGAATAAAACCCGTTGTTAGCGACCAAAGCTTATACAGCAGCTAGCAAAGAGAACGGTTACATACACTTACGTGCTGTTGATATCACAAATATCTGAACGTACAAAAATTGATCATCAAACAAACAAGATTGCATTTATCAATGAAGAGCTGTCGAAGATTCGATGAGAGAGATTAGCTCCAAGACAGCATGAGGAACACACAGCACGGTGAGGAACGAAAAAACTGATGAGCCGAGATTAATGACAGGAGCGACCGTGCTTGATGGAGAACAACAGCTATGATTGGGTCAGAATAATTCAAACAATGATCTATGTATGATTGATAGTACCTTGACAAATTTTGTTGGCCAACGATCCTACTCTGGCAACATTGTTCTGTCACATTGGACACCCAAAAAGCAGCATACAGTAGGTAACTTCGGTTATTACGTGACTCGTTCGCGACGAAGAAGGTAGAACACAATAATGTGAGAAATGAAGTTTATGAGTGTCACTAGAAACAAATGATTATCCCATACGCCATGCAGGTGTCGTCAGATAGAAAGAGGAATCAACCCGAACAATTGTAAGCCAAGCGATTGTTGTCGATTGGGGCGCACAGAAACAACAGGACCGAATAACCCAGCGGGCGAGAGTTAGGGCGATTTGTCCACAACAGAAACACGGCGTACCGATCCGATCACATATGTACAGACGCGGTGTACTGCACGCCTCGAGACGCAAAATTCCAGCGTGAGGGACGATACTGCAATGTGAAATGTGTGCTGGTTTTTGACTGGCTTGAACAATGAGTGAGCGTGCGCCAGATTATCGTCAATGCCAATGCATGAGATCAGATCATGGCAAAATTGGGCCTGATGACCGACGTTGTTGAAGAAGTATGAGCGCGTTTCACTCACTGCAAACCCGCCGAGATGTACGGTGTTTTCATGCAACCACAAAACGCTGGACTTTTCAACTTTTTGCGGAGGCAGAACTTGTCAGTTTTGTGTGTCGTAGTTTTTGATACGAATCACGCACTAATGTTGAATAGCGTAAAACTTGTTCAGCAGGAACAGAGGGGCAACTCGCACGCAGTGCGCCAACTCAAACGCACAAAAAACCGGTCAATCTGAACTGCGGCGCCCGACAGAAGTTGTTACGGCCCCAATCAACGTAACGTACCCTATACTTGCGTATTTTTCCGCAAAATATATTTTTGGAAAAAAAAACCGTTTTTTTTCCGGAAAAAAAACCGTTTTTTTTCCAAATATTTTTCCAGTACTTAAGGATACCCATGGTCCAAAAACGCCTATTTTGGAGAAAATTTTGTCGGGAAATGGCCTGAACTAGGCTAAAAATGCACTTGGAGATTAAAAAGTGCTAATTTTGAACTGTTTAGCACCGATTTACATCGGTTTTGACAACATCCTTTCGCAACCTTTGGTAATATTTCGGAAATTTTTGGAAAAAAAACCGTTTTTTTTCCAAAAGTTGCCGCTTGGAAAAATTTCCGGAAAAATAAAAACGTATTTTTCCGGGCCTCGGAAAAAAAACGGTTTTTTTTCGGTTTTTTTTCCGGAAAAAAAAACGGTTTTTTTTCCGGCCCGCAAGTATAACGTACCCTGATCAACAACTGCCCGCTGGTCGTCTGTGGATTGTAGTAGGCGTACGCGAGCCAGCCACCGGCCGAGAGCACGATCAGAACCAGCAATGTGATCACAACCACCCCACCGCTACCACCACCGCTGCTCGCGCCGTGCACTTCTGCAAACGTCATTGATAGACACTCTGGCTATTTTATTCAGTATTTTTATTCTCGCTTTCAAGCAGTAGCTTTATTGAATGCCATGGCAGCTATAAATTCAAAACTGGCTGTTGGGGTTTGCAAGTGTGTATGCGTCCACGGCGCCGAAAAGGTATGCGTTTTGTATGATCTTGGAAGAAAGTTAGGCCCAAAATCAGCGCCTCCTGGTGGACATCAGAAAAGTGTTGAAAGTGCGCCACCTTCTTTGGTCACTTCGCCATCGATTCGTGAGCGTGACGACGACGGCATCAACGAGCTGGGCGTGGTCGTCAATGGTTTAGGCGCCGGGAACAGCGGCACCCAATCGGACTCCACGCGACAGTACATGTCAGATTGTTCGCCATCCTGTGAAACATTCATGGTACTTGATAGATGGCATGTAGCTTATCCCAGGGGGCAACGTTTACCATTCTTATCACCGAAACCCCAATTATGCATGGCGCGCACAACCCGTGTGTGCAAATGATGAACTGTGACCTACTATCTTTCCATATTTTCTTTGCCATACCAGCGGTCCACCATGACACCTGAAAATTAAAGTCAGGCACCTTGGCACCTCCAAGCCCAGATATACTTGCGTATTTTTTCGCAAAATATATTTTTGGAAGAAAACCGTTTTTTCCAAAAAAAAACGTTTTTTTCCAACTATTTGTCCAGTAGTTAAGGATAGCCATGGCCCAAACACGCCTATTTGGGAGAAAATTTCGTCGGGAAATGGCCTGAAACAAGCTAAAAATGCACTTGGAGACTGTGTAGTACTGATTTATATTGTTCTTGACAACATCCTCTCGCAACCTTGGAAAATATCTCGGAAATTTTTGAAAAAAAACCGTTTTTTCCAAAAGTTGCAACTTCGAAAAATTTCCGGAAAAATAAAAACGTATATTTCCGAACCTCGGAAAAAACGTTTTTTCCAAAAAAAAGTTTTTACCCCGGCTAGTAAGTATAAGCCCAGGTGATATTACAGCACTGCATCTCACACTTGGACACTTTGAACTCAGAGGTGCAACAACTTTGTAGCAACAGGAACACCCACAGCTTTGTGGTTCCCGGCGGCACACATAGGGTTTTTAAAATTAGAATGCCGTCATCAACGGAACCAACCTTGTTCTTGCACTGGCTTTTCTTGTAATATTCATGCATCCGATTGCGTCCCTCCGCGTCCGAACAGAACGGAGGATTGTCCTTGTCGTGCACGTTCTGTGTCTGCGAACACCAGGTGCAATTGAAGTTGTCCAGATCCGCGTTCATGCACGTGTCGCAGGATTTGAATTTGAAGCACGCTGCAATTGTGATTAGTCGCTAGAACACTCGATGATTGAATGATCGGTCCAGTGGTCACATATGGCTGCTTTGAATGAAGTAGATTTAGAAATTTGCCGATGCCATTAATTTCGATCAAAGCACACTTCGAATATTCGCAGCAAATCAGCCATGTGGAAAGCCGGACCACCACTTGGGACACACACACATGACAAGAAACAACGACAAGCAAGAAAGAGCACGAAAATCCATCATAAAACACTGCTCATGCGTGAAACATCGCCAACAAAACGCACTGTCTCTGGGATCAATCAATATTGCAGTGTAATTGCGGATATGGTTCGGATCGATTTCGATGCGGTCATACTCGTAGATCACACGTTTGGCTGAAACATTAAGGCAGAATTAGCTTCAGTTCTACAAGGACTCCTAGTTTGTCAAATGTCAACGTCGACAATACTATCGCAGCTTGCGTCGCGTCTAATATCAGCAATAACACGTTGCTGCACTCAAACCGAGGCGTGGCAGCAAGCCATTAAAATCAAGCCCACGACTGGATCAGACTTGAGACTTGGTTCAGATGCAGCTGACGACTAGCTGACATCGTGCTGCAACAGTGGCCACAATGAACTCACTGAACAAAGCGCCCGGATTGTCTTCGCTGTCCATGAAAGCATCAGACAGGCCGACCTTGCGCGGATGGTGCAGATCCGAAACGTCCTTGACGTGCACGGGTACCTGAATCATTGTGCCAATTACACTCAGACAGATATGTTTTCATCAAGTTTCGACACAGCTCAGCAGTGACAGGGCGCACAGTTACTTACTGCACTCATTTCTTGGCAAAACTGGAAAAGTCGTTAGACAAATAGCAAACGGCAAGGTGTCTGTCCATTTCCTGTCGTTGCCTCGACAGTCGGCAATAAACAGAACAACGAACGAGAACTCACGTCTTTGTAGAGAAACCAAATACTGCCGTTTCGCCAGAGCACGCATTGAAAGGCGAACGTGCCGTGCTCTTCTTGATTACGAAGGATCACGTTGCGCCATTCGACTATGAACTTGTCACCTGTGCATAAAGTGAACAAATGTATAACCACCAGCACCAAGTGAGAAGCGATCGCAACGAATACATAACACATAACGCTTCACCGACCGGTATCAGCGTAAGCGATTGTTGCAGTCTCATTTTTAGACGTGTCAAAGTTGGCCATCAATGGTGCAATGTACTGCGTGGCCGCAAGCCAACTGTGCACGTGCTCACCACAGTAGAGAAATCCTGAAGGTAGATAACAACTTCTGCTCCGTGAAAACGCGACAGGACACAGCTAGACCGACTGAAAATTAGTGATAGATAACGGCCGAAATATCTTGAAAAGTATTGAAATCAAGCGGCGACAAACCTCCAGTAGCGATTGTGACGTTTTTGGTTGGAAACCCGTAGAAAGGAAACTCGAACGACAGCTTGGTTGCCTTGACAAAATAAGCATCGTGTTCATTTCGGGTCCAGGATGAAAATCGGTCAGAGTGATCTGATCACTGTGGAAACAAGAAAGGCTGACCCACCACAGCGCGTCTGTAGGATTTGTGCAGCTGAGGATGCTTCTTTGCACCATGCACAGTTTTGTTGGTGTCAATCAAATTCTCAACATCGATCCAGAATCTCTCAAATTGTTCTGGTTGTTCGATGTAAGTGTGCTGCGTATAATACGTGTGGTTGATCTGCAAAAACAACCATAATGAAAGCGCGAAGAGCCCGAAATTCACGTCGTTCACAAGACTTTGAATTGATCAATATATCAACTGCCACATATGAGCAATGCAGACAAAAATTGAAATATGGAGTCAACGAACCGCAACAAAGTCACACGAGTTGTTCTTGCCCGTATAGCACAACTCGGTGCTGTTGATGTCGCGTATTTCTATCACCGGCTCATCCGGATCAGGAACTTCAGTGGTCGCCTGTGCCTCAGCTGCCGGTTGTTGTTGCTGCAGGGTCGCGTCAACGTTCAAGGGCACCTGCCGCTTCGCCAGCAAATGCACGAAACCCGGAACGTCGATGCCGTAGGCCGACGCTGAAAGTGTGCGATAAAATACATGACGAATATTTCATACAAATATGCAAAACCAAAAAGCAAAACGAATAGCACGTATGGCTCTCAGACCCTGGTTGAGTCGAAAAAGGAGTGTGTAGCAGTGTTTTATTTAGTTCTTATAAACAGTGTTGGAGGCATAGTAGTGGCTGGAGGGGGTTGGGGGGGGTTACCCCCCCCCTCTCAGTACTTACCCACCACAAAACCCGAGGGGGGGGGGGGGGGTTGGGGGGGGCGTTGAGTACTTACCTCTCACAACTCCAAATCATACCTCTCACAAGCAATTTTATACCTTTTTAAGGCAAAAATCGGTGTTTTTCGACCTTATTTTCGCAAAAATCGCGCGCTCCGCGCGCAAACCCACCCATAATACCTACTTTTAGGCGATTTTCGGCGAAAATTTTGAAAAAGTACTATTTTTACCTCAATTTTTGGCCAAAATTGTATCACAAAAACGGTGTTTTTTCGCCTTTTTGGGTGACCAAAATCATACCTCTCACGCTTCCGGTCCCAACCCCGCATCATACTTACCTCCCACACATGGGCCTGCTACTACACTGGTTGGAGGTGGGGGGGTTTGGGGGGTAGCCCCCCAGTACAGTAGGTATCCCCCCTCGCCTGGTACAGTAGGTATCCCCCCCGATGTTTGGCATGGTACAGTAGGTATCCCCCCGATTTTCACCCCGGTACAGTAGGTATCCCCCCCCATTTTGCTCCAAAAGTGCCATTTTTTGACCAAAATTAGTGTTAAATCAGTGGTTTTTACCTCAAATTACCCCAAATACTACGGTTTCACACGATTCCACACATAATAAACACATTAAAAATGCTTACCCCACAACCTAACCTCCCCCCTAGGTACATAACCCCCAGACCATCGGCTCTGGTACAGTAGGTATCCCCCCTCGCCGAGCGCGGTACAGTAGGTATCCCCCCTCCGTCCAGAGTACCTCCAACACTGCTTATAAATGTGAGCAAGATTTATAATATTAATATATTAATATTATGTGTAATATTAAATAGGATTAATATTAAATATAATATTTATTTATAACATTAGAAACCAAATTGAACTGGTACAAGTACACAACCAAAAAACCAACATCCGCCATCGACATTCGACGTGAACGAGATAAGAAGCACCGGAACAGCTGCCAACCAACGGTACGGATGCTGCATACCGTGTTTGGTATTGGATGCGATTTTTATGGACCAGACGGTGAATGCGGCCTAAAACTCAGCCGGACGAGACGAGGGCCGTCGTTTGTGTCACACAATAACCAGATTGCACACTGCAAATTCAAAACCGTTCATTAGTAGTGCTTTAATATATTGTGGCGAGGATAAGACAAAGTAACGGTTTCTGCCTTCAGCCATTCAGCTGTGGGGCACCCGAAAACAGGATAAGCCCTGGGATTGGCTGCTCAGGGCTTGGCAGTGCTGTGGCTGGGGGTCACCGAAAGCAAAGTACAGTATCCCCCCTCGGCCTCGCCGGTACGGTATGTGGCCCCCCGCGCTGAGGTATGGTATCTCCCCCTCTCTGGTGTCTGGTACGATATCTCCCCCGCCAATTTTTCCAACATTTCACTCAAAAATTCGCTTGCTTGGTCCAAAATGGCTAAAAACGGGTCAAAAGTATAGTTGCGGAATGCGGATGGAAAAGAACCGGTTTTCTTTTCGTGAAAAAAAAACTGAAAAAACCGGGTCAATTTTTTTGGACCGCCGAAAATAAATTTCCGACTTCCGTGAAAAAAACGGGCAAAATTTTTACCAACTTTTGACCAAAAGTTACGTTTTGGACCCTCATTTTTCAACAATCTGAAAGTTCATCAATGCAGAAGTGTCATCTGGACTCCGGAAAAACGTCCGGACCGGACTTGGGACCACTGTAGTGGCTGGGGGGGATTCCCCCCCTAAGGGGCAGTGTGGTGGCAGGCCAATCGACCCAAGATACCCCAGGGGGGGAAGGTTTCGGAGTTACTCGAGATACCCCCCAGAGGCTACCCAAGATACCCCTATAGTCCGTCAAAAGGCGAAAAAAGGCCGTTTTTTGCATGCAATTTTACTGCAAATTTGGCCCAAAAGTGGGTACTTTTTGACATTTTTGCCGAAAATTGGCCTAAAATGACCATTTTTGGGTGCTTGCGCGCGGAGCGCGCGATTTTTAGGGGTTCCGAGGTCGAAAAACACCTATTTTTGCCTTTGAAAACATAAATCTACTTACTCGAGATACCCTCTGGGCTGGGGTGGGCTCGAGATAGATACCCTTCCCCCCATCCCCCCCCCTAAGGGTTGACTCGAGATAGATACCCCTTAGGGGGGGAATCCCCCCCCCCATCCCCCCCCAGCCAGTGTAGTTCCTGGTCCGGAGGGGGAACAGACGTACCCTCCACTATTTTCGGAGGGGGAACAGACGTACCTACCTGGGGGGGGGGGACGGGGTGGGAAGTCCCAACTTGGGGGGGGACGGAAAAAAGTCATTTTTTGAGGTCGAAAAATTGGACTATTTTTGCCTTCTTTTACGAAAAATCCCCCATAAAAAGGGTATTTTGCTTTTTTTGGGGTCCCCCCAAATTTCCCTTTTTTGGCCAAAAATCCCTTTTCCCCAAATTTCCCCCTTTAGAAAAAAAGGGGGGCCAACACGCCCCGGGGGGGGGCGGGGCGCCAGGGGGAACAGCCGTACCCGTGGGGGGGGGTCCCCCCCTCCCCCCCCCCAGGAACTACACTGCCCCCAGCCACTACAGTGCTAAGGGGTATGGATGGGGGGGAAGGGTATCTATCTCGAGCCGACCCCAAAGGGTATCTCGAGTAAGTAGATTTATGGTTTTCAAAGGCAAAAATAGGTGTTTTTCGACCTCGGGACCCCAAAAAATCGCGCGCAAACACCCAAAAAATGGTCATTTTAGGCCAGTTTTCGGCAAACCCATTTTTAGGCCAATTTTGCAGTAAAATTGCATGCAAAAAACGGCCTTTTTTCGCCTTTTGACGGACCATAGGGGTATCTTGGGTAGCCTCTGGGGGGTATCTCGAGTAAGTCCGAAACCTTCCCCCCCCCTAGGGTATCTTGGGTCGATTGGCCTGCCACCACACTGGACTTTTGGCTTCCGGCCGGGCCGGCGATTTTTTGTCAGTCGGGCCAAAAGATTGCGCTTCGCGCAGAGTATTTGTACTTTTTTGTGGGACCGGGACCGGACCCAAACCCAAAGGGACCCGATTCACCGAATCCGAATCACAAAAACACAACCCGAGAAAATTTTGCAATTTTGGCTTTTTTGGACCATTTTTTCCTTTGATCCCAAAATCGGGCCAGGCCGGTCCGGTCGGACCTTAGGCTCGGGCCGGAGTTTCGAATAGTGGTGGTGGTGGTCGGGCCGCGGTTCAATCCTAGTCTCTGGCCGGCCCGAACACAAGAAATCCCGCCACACTGGCCAGGGTCTGTCTTTTTCTCTGGAATTGTCTTGCGGAGGAGCAGCAGCAAAATCAGTAATCTTCAGCACAGCATCACATAATATCTTGTTTCATGGGCACGTAGTTGGACTAAACACCGGATGGCTAACTTACATACGGAGTACAGTTGTTGTAAATTGTCCAAACTGAATAACATCAGTCCCCATAACACAACCGAGCCCTGAGCCCTCTTTTCATCAGATAAAGCTTTTTTCTGATAAAAATTTTCCCTCCGATCTCAAGCAAACAAAGCGCACATAGAATCTGTCCGTTTCCTATCTGTGTGTTCGCTCAATATATTGCTTTTGGAATTTGTTTCTATGTTCGTGTCGAACCCGGAATTACAGGATTTTCATTCGGACACACTTCAAAGATCCAAGAATCGTGCACATCAGTTTCCATGAAATTTGGCTATCGCTCGTGCAAACAGTGCAAAGTTGCGCGAATTATGCTCATGTTTTGTGTGACATTTGGCTTGAAATAGCCCAATTAAGCACCGGATAGAAACAATTTTTGAGAAATCAAACATCCACTAGATAAAAACGACTTTTGGGATTTGGCCCCCTTTTGCCGAAAGCTGGATGTGTCACTGTCTGACAGTTTAGTCACTGTTGTACACCACCATTTTATGTGGGACATCATAATTAATGAACCGCTCTCGCAACTGCACAAACTGTCTGTGGCCACATCACTGAAACAGCACCAATCGATGAAACATGAATCATCAAGCTACACGGCAGCGCAGCAACAGCACGCAAATCACCACCATACCATCAAACCAACAACAACATTCTTATCCTTCCTTCAGCCACACTGGAGGCTTACATGAGCCAATCAGGACGTTTCACCAAGTCCCGCCCACATTCAATGTCGAATGTCTCAGGCAACAACATACAGCCACTGCCCCCATACCCAACGACCGACCGCAAAACGCACGCGCACACAACACATATACGCACAATGTACAATATAACATAGCATCCGCGTCCAATGCCCAGAGCCTATGTTTATGCACTCAACGTCCATCGGGGACGCAAGGACTATGGCCGTAGCTGCGCGTTGATTGGTTGGCAGCTTGCGTCGTATTGATTATTCGACAAAGCGCATACTGGCCTGGCCCCGACCCGTCCTGTGTGCGTTGATGCACGACTATGTTGTGGGGCACTAGACTGTTTCGCGCTTCATGTGGTCTCTTGCAACATCCACAACTTGGTCTTTGTCCGGCAGAACGGATTTCTGGCAAAACAAGTCAGTAGTTTTTTAACTTGTTGTTGTTAAACTTGTGCATTCGGCTTATGAAAATCCGCTGTGAAAAATTTAAAGTCCGACATGTGATGTTTCATGGCAAGTATGTACGAGTTTCAGTAATGTCCGTCGTTCTATACATCAGCACACAAGCACTCAGCGTCCGCGCGTATGCACAACACACAGAGCGTGTGCAATGGCCTAGCCTTGTGCGTTGGTGAGATAGCAGGCCGGTTTGCGTGTGTCTATGTGCACAGCAGTAACGCTCTTTGCCTATATGCACGTTTTCAACTATAGTCAGTCGTCGTTATACTTTACGTGATGTGTTGTACACACGTATGTATGCTGCCTGCGCGATTTTGCTTGTTGCCGTGTGCTCCTATCTTTTAACACGTATGTACTGAAAGATAGCTCCTTCAATCCACCAAATATCGCCTAATACGCTGACCATACCGACTCTGATCGAAAGCCTGGATCTCGCCGATGACTCGGGCTCTTGATCTGGCTGGTCGCCGGCTGGTCCAGGCGTTCCGTCGGCCCTTCAGAGAGCCTTCATCGCCTTCGTTTAAGCTCTGTATTTCCCTGTGTGCTGATTTCCATGTAAAATTGTGCTTCACACCGTCGTTGAGCCCATCGGGTGCTCGAATAGCTGCCGAATTGATCCTAGTTTATCACACGGTACATGTGTCGTTCAGCAGGTCACACTCCCTCACTGTTTTCAAAATACTAGCAAGTTCGCACGTGTTCCGTTGATTTGTGCACTTATGCGGTGCAGGCAGGCAGGCTGGCCCGGCTCGGGTGCGGACTGCGGCAACGATGTTGCAAATGACGTATGTGTGCGCTTACCGCGCTGCCAGCTGTCGCTAGCATCGTTGCTCCGCCCTTTCTAGTGTTTCGCTTGCAAACTTACGAAGTTTTACTTGTGTTATGTAATCGTAGTGGCGCTAGAGCGTTATAATTCGAATAATACGTTAGGCGCTGTGCCCAGTGCGGTTTTGCGCGCACAAAAAGACTTGTTATGACAAGTGCTACAGTGATTTATTGTGTCGTGTGTTCATTGTTTATGAATGTGGTGCGGGCTCTTGTTGTGGTTGACATGACACTTGCACTCGTTAAACGTTGGTTTGTCTTTGGATGTCTTTCCCAACCCAATCATCGTGACGGAATTTCTTGCCAATACGGTCAGCTGGTAATCATTTCATCACTTACTAAACTTGAAATGCACGACACACGGTATTGATAGCACTCATGGTCGGCACACAAAAAATGTCGATAAAATATTTTGTGTGTTAAATAAAAACTGGCCACAATGACAAAGCAATTTCGGAAGCTTTCTCGCAAATCAATGTGTGAATGATTTTTGGGGTGCACCGATTTTTGGCTTATTTATACATACAGTATGTCCCGTGAACTGATATCCTGCCCTTTAGGCTTAAATTTGGCATTACAAACACAACACTGTTTCATTGGTGAATGAATGCATTGCGTGTCTGCAAAATGTTCCATCTCCCTGGGCTGGCGGTATGTCGGCTGGCTTTCCCATGATTTTGATGTTGAATAAAAATGCTACGGGTCCCAAATCATTTTGTTCCTGATCCTGATTGTCCGATCGATCGGGCTAACTTGGTGGCGCTTTGATCGCGCGCGTCTTGGCTATTGGTCGCACAATGACTAAATCAGAGTTCATCTACCCTGATCTTCAGGTTCAACCTTAACCACTATGCTATTGGTCGCACAATGACTAGGTATATAAGAATCCATCCAAAACTTTTCCTGAATGGTAAGGCACGTCTCGCTGCAGATCACAAGCGTTCCATTTACCGTAAAACCTAAAATACAAGGGGGGGCTGTATTTTTTCACTGACCCCTTTTAGGGGGGCTGTATTTTTGGGGGCTCTATTTTTGGGGGGGGGCTGTATTTTTTCGCTGCCCAAAATCTCAAAAAAATGTTCCAAAAAATACTCCTAAAATGGAGTTCTGTCAGGGTGTTACTGGTCATTAGTGAGTGTTTTTAGGTGCAGATCTTCCATAAAAGGCTTTACGTCATCATATACTCAACCACAAACGTTGTATAGTTCAGCCACGAACTCATGAGACGACTTATTTTGAAGTTGACTTGAACGGATCCAATAATGTTCCGGTTCCACGTATTTCGGAAATGAAAGAAAGAGAAACGCATGTATTTTTTAAAAAGACGCTCTCCACCTCGGTGCGTAAATTCCCTTTTGACTCCCAAAACATTTGTGTGTTGCACGACGTTGCTGTTCGCGTAAGCACGCAACAAATTGAGGTCAGCCAGCTGGAAGTTGTCATCATGTCTCTCGACGCAATCTCTTTCTTTTGTTTGCGAAAACACCGTGTAGCCGGAGCATTTTTGAATCTGGCCAAGCAAGCTCTAAAAAAAGTCGTCTCATGAGCACGTGGTTGGACTATACACAAGGTGTCTTATACAAGAACTTGACTTTACGACCCCAAGCGGGGAATTCCAAGTTGGGGGGGGGGCTGTATTTTTTGGGGGGGCTCTATTTTTTCACTGACCCCTTTTAGGGGTCGCTGTATTTTTTTGGGGGGCTCTATTTTAGGGAATACGGTATATTTTTTCCAAAACATTTCTGCCGATATCACGCTCACTGTGTTCAAGCAGCTTCTCTGTAATATCGCCAGAAATGTTTTGGAAAAAATATAAATAGAATGCTTGTGATCTGCAGCGAGACGTGCCTTACCATTCAGGATAATTGTTGGATGGATTCTTATATACTCATTGTGCGACCAATACTTATATTTTTGACAAAACGAAATTTGGGCATTTTTGACCGCAAAATATGTTTTTTGAGGGCAAAAATCGGGGCGGGTCAGAGCGGGGCGGGTAGGGGGGTAGGGCGGTGTTCGAGGTGGGGGTTTGGGGGGGTAGCCCCCCTCCAGTACAGTAGGTATCCCCCTCGCCTGGTACAGTAGGTATCCCCCCGCCCGATGTTTGGCATGGTACAGTAGGTATCCCCCCGATTTTCACCCCGGTACAGTTGGTATCCCCCCTGATTTTGCCCCAAAAGTGCCAATTTTTGACCAAAATGGCCAAAATTAGTGTAAAATCAGTGGTTTTCACCTCAAATTACCCAAAATTCGCGCGCTGCGCGCGCAAATACTACGTTTTCAACCGATCCCACACATAATAAGCACATTAAAAATTTTCACCCAAAAACCTACCCCCCAACCCCCCCCAGTGTAGTGGCAGGCGGCAGGCCCATGTGGAAAAGGTCCGGTTTCAAAATTGACTTCCCAGGCTTAGGCTTGGGCTTAGGCTTAGGCTTAGGCTTAGGCACCAAAGCCAACCCGTGCCTTCATCGCGAAATCGAAAATTCGCGTTTTCTCAACAACACCAAATGCGGTTGGGACCGGAAGCGTGAGAGGTATGATTTTGGTCACCCAAAAAGGCGAAAAAACACCGTTTTTGTGATACAATTTTGGCCAAAAATTGAGATAAAAATAGTACTTTTTCAAAATTTTCGCCGAAAATCGCCTAAAAGTAGGTATTATGGGTGGGTTTGCGCGCGGAACGCGCGATTTTTGGGAAAATAAGGTCGAAAAACACCGATTTTTGCCTTAAAAAGGTATAAAATTGCTTGTGAGAGGTATGATTTGGAGTTGTGAGAGGTAAGTACTCAACCCCCCAACCCCCCCCCTCGGGTTTTGTGGTAGGTAAGTACTGAGAGGGGGTTAACCCCCCCCCCCAACCCCCCCCCAGCCACTACTATGCCCCCCCCGGTACATAACATCCCAGGCCATCGGCTCTGGTACAGTAGCAGTAGGTATAGGTATCGTATCCCCCTCTCCGTGCGCGGTACAGTAGGTATCCCCTCTCCAGAGCAGTGGTGTAGCTGGGGGGGGGGTAGGGCGGACGCCCCCACCTAGGTACAGTAGGTAGGTTGCCGCCCCTCGCCTGGTACAGTAGGTAGGTTGCCGCCCCTCCCCTGGTACAGTAGGTAGGTTGCCGCCCCACCTAACTTTTCACCCAAAACATTCATTTTTGGCTTAAAAAATTGCATAAAATTGGCATATTTGTCTGCAAATAGGCGAAAAATCGCGCGCTGCGCGCGAAATTAGTGTTTTAGGCCACATTTTCTTCAGTATTTAGACATAAAAAATTTCGGTTTCCAGATGACCCCCCCCAAGTGGTACGACCCCCCCTAGCTCGGCTGGTACAGTAGGTAGGTTGCCGCCCCGCATTTTGGGTGGTACAGTAGGTTGCCGCCCCGCCTGGGTAGCTACACCACTGCTCCAGAGTACCTCCAACACTGGGGTAGGGTACCGGGGCGGGTAGGGGGTAGTGTACCAGGCCGGGGCGGGTAGGGTATATACTGGCAGGCGGAAAAAAAACCGGTTTTTTTTCCGGAAAAAAAACCGAAAAAAAACCGTTTTTTTCCGAGACCCGAATACTTTTCCATTTATTTTTCCGTGGGTACCTTTTCGGTTTTTGATCGGAAAAATATCGGTACTTTATTCCAATTTTTCCAAAAAATTGTAATGCAAAACTGATGAGTTTTTCGATTTCAGTGAAAAATTGGCTCGAGCACAAAAATTAACCGGCCCAAAATGGGCCAAAAAGCGTGTAAACCAAGTGCTTTCGACTGACTTCAACACTCTTCAAGAGCACTCTCGTCACTTCGAACAAATTTTGCACTGAAATTGTTATATTTTTCGAAATTACGTTCTTAAGTACTGGAAAAGTATTTGGAAAAAAAACGGTTTTTTTTCGGAAAAAAAACCGTTTTTTTCCACGAAAAATAAAGAACGGTTCTTTATGACAGTATAGTAGGGTACCATTGGGGGGACCCCCTACCCCCAGCCACAGCACTGGTAGGTAGGCTGCTCCCCTCATTTTTGGTGGCAGGATGTCACAATTCATCACTTTTTGTGGTTATCGGGGCATTTTCGGGTTGACTACAATCACTGTCATCATTCATTCTCTATCCACACAGTGAATGTGGATGAATGTGCGAAATAAAATGTTTGTGCATTCCCCAGCTGCCACTTTAATTTCAGAAGACGTTTACAAATCATATATTATTTATAAAGTTTTATTAACTGACAAAAGCTCATCATAATGGGACGTGATCACGCGAAACCGCCCGTTCGCGGCAAGACATCAGCCTATGGATTTTTTGTCAAAGTTTGTCTTTCCATGTTTCCCACTTTTTCCTGCTTTCCGTGTGCAGGTATGCGTTCAGCTTACCGCTCTGCACGTCTGTTCTTTGTTAAAACAGTCATTCCTCTTTTCTGCAGATGTGTTATGAAGAGCACAAAAAGAAGTATCCGACAGAAAACGTACAGGTCACGGAGATTTCAAAAAAATGCTCAGAGAAATGGAGGGTAGGTTTTATTTTTATAAAGAAGCGCACTTGATGAAATAAAAAAATGAAGGTGCAAAAACAATAATTGTCATTTCAGACAATGACCGACGACGAGAAACGACGATTCTTCGAATTGGCACAGAAGGACGCCGAACGGTACGCACAGGAGATGGCAGCCTACGGGGGCGAGGACGCGATGCGCAAACGAAAACGGGCAAAGAAAGATCCGAACGCACCGAAACGCGCACTGTTGGTAGCTTGGCTCCTTTATTCTAATCGCGTTTATGTCTTATTCATGCACATTGCACTTGCACATACTGTACATATCGGGTGACTGGTTGATAAGATTGTAAAGACAAACTACGCCAACACGAGCCCGACTTAGGAGGCGGTGTGCTTGCAAAATTAAAAGAAGGAGAAAATCCCCATGCACCATTTTGTATTCCACAACGTGTAATATTTCTCAAATTAACAGCCACGTACGAATGTTTCATTAGCCTGTCACCTCCGGTGTTGGGCCCGTTGTATTACTTTAGATGGTACAGTAAATTTCCAAATTCGCTACCGCACAGTAAAGTGCGCCCCATAGTTAATGTCAAGTTATAAACCCGAACGCTAACCATGCGCGGTTCTGAAACATTGCGCGCAGCTGCCTGGCTGGCTGGCAAGCTGCGTGTGTGTTGGCTGTCCGAATGTTTCACAAGCTGATTTTCGGGTTTAGAACCTGACATTAACTATGGGGCGTACTTTATTGTGCGGCAGCGAATTTGGAAATTTACTATGGCGTTTTAATACGGTAGCTTCACCTTCAGCACTACCAGCATGTAACCTACCGCATTGCCGTTAGCTATCTCCGTCCGCGGCTCCACCTCGTAGATATACCGCAGTAAAAAGCTATCGTCCCCCTACATATCACATTATGAGCGATGTCAGACTTGGTGATCGGATATAACTTGGCAGTGACACATAAGTGTGTTGAATCTGGGATCTCCAGATCTTCACCGGAGCCACTAATTTCGACCAGCGCAAGAAGTTGTTACCAGACCCACGGTGAACAACCGACGCTGGGCGAAATTAGGGGACTTTAAGAAACTTTCACGTGACGACCAGGACAGGTCCGATCTGGTCACCAACTGTGCTATCACCGGCCTATCTATGAAATGAAGCGAAAAACTCCACTGCAGATCAGCGTTCTTCTTCTTCTCACAAGAGAAGCGACAAGCGATCCAACAAGCGCATCAGGAGTGGAAGGTCGGTCAAGTGGCGCAGGAGCTCGGCCGAATGTGGAAACTGTTGACGGAGGAGGAGAAGAAGGTCTACGAAAACATGTCCACAAACGACAAGGCCAGATACGAAAATGTCAGTTTGCCGATAACGATATTTTTTGACTATTGATTTTTCAAGGTTTTGCTGGTGCATGCAATGTAGAAATTCTGGATCAAACTGTGCCTGACCTGACCTTAATATACAAAAAATGAACCAAAATTTTGTTTGTCTGAGCTGAGAAAGTTTGTTCTGTTTTCGAGTAGCTAAAATATGGATCTGCGGTTGTACTGCACCCGTCAAGTGACTTCAATGTTCAATTGCAGGACATGCGAGATTACAAGGCCGGCATCAGCAAACCACACGATGCACCGGCGCACGCACAAATGTCGCAGCCGCATGTGGTCAGCACGCAGCCACAACAACCGCCGCCGCAACAAGTGCAGGTGGGTGGTGTGCTCTTAGTTTGGTCGTTTTTGTGCTCTCATGTCTTCTCGTTATGCGCAGAGTGCAAAGTTGGATGTTTATCTGGTTCGGCTCTTCCTGGTCTTGACCATCTTAATTTTAGTGGAAAGAATCTTTCGAGATCTGAAAATATGCCGGATATCACTAATTTTGATCACCGTTAACAGACGATATGAAGCAGTGTCACATTGGTCAAAGTTAGTGGCCAAGATCAGTAATGTTGAAACCGTGATGAGTCCAATACTACACATGACATGACAGACTGGACCTGGTCAGGTCTACCTCGCTGTTCACAAACAAAATTGATCATAAAATGATGCAGTTGTTTCTTTGCAGATGGGTGGTGGCATGCCCCAGCAGATGGGCATGATGCAACAGCAACCCGTTATGCAACAGCCGCTACCCGCTCATGTCATGCAACAAATGGGTCTTCCTCAGCAAATGGTTGGTGCCAACAGTCTATGTTGTAACTTTTCCAGTTATGGGCTGTATTCGCCTTGCTAGCATTCGGGCTTGGTTGGGTTGACGGTGAGTGTGACTTTGACTTGACATGGCATCAGTATGTTTGCATCCCTGACACCTCACCAGCTTACTGTTTTATGCGCAAAAATGTGTGCCACCCAGTACACAACGGGCAAGCTGCTGCTTCACAATAATGTGTCGCGGGAAAGAGACACCCACAAAAAAAAACCCACCCCGACCCGGCCCCACCCCCCCCAAAAAACCACACCCCCTCCCCCCTTTTCATTTCAACGCATTTTTTCAGCTCGGTCAGATGGGCGTGCCGCAGCAGCAGTTACAGTGAAATGTCGACAGAAACACAATACCAGATTAAAGCGACGCGCCAGTGTACTTCTGTGTTTATAAGTTATCAGTTTTCTTGCTTTGTTTATTTCCGATCAAGCTTCAAGTCGCAGTTAACTACGTGTTGTTCTGGACAGGAAACAAAGGAATTCTTGTTTTTACTGCGCTGGATCGTGATCGCGAAAAGACACCGTCATCCTAAAATTGCTGCGCCACTGAATTTTATCGTGACTGCTGATTTTATTGTCTGGCGGTTGTTATCCAACACAAACTCAGAGCTAGCCAACCGCTAGAATGAAATCTTGACTGTTTGTTTGTTTTGCGCCGTGCAGTGCACTGCAGCTATTCAATGGTTGAATGTGTGTGAATGGGTGATGTAGAATCGTCACATGCTGCACTGTTTTGCATGCTGCAACTGTATTTGGCGGGTTGATCTTGTCATCATTATGCGTTTTGTCTCTTCCTAGTTTTGATTTCTTTTTTTCAAGTTTCTTTGGCCGCAGCACAAAGTGAATAATTCCAAATTCTAAAAACTACTGTTTCTTAGTTATACTTCCTTTTTTGTTATTGGTGAGTTCAATTTGGAAGACGATGTTCTTTTCTCGATTTTATTCATTTAATATTTCACTCGCCTAGTTATCTTTTAATGACGCCGGATTATAATCACCCTATTGTGCCGAACATACTGCATTGCTGAGTAACAGATGTAGTTCTTTTTAACTGGCCATTGTTGCATCTGTGTGTGTCAACCATTCAAAAAAGCAATGATCTAATTTCGCTGAAGTGATTGAGCGCCCGCTGCATAGTGCTGTGGAAACGGCATAAACACCTTATAAGCATTGTGGGGCCGATCGAATTTGATTTTATATGATCACGTGGTTGGGAGCAACAAGCTTTTATGAAATCATTTTTTAGCTCTTCGATTTTAGTGGCAACCGAATTAATTTCACCTGAAAGCATTGTTATTCTGACGTGTTCTCGCTGACGTTTGTAATTATGCTCCGCTGAATCGTGAACTTATGCACTTGTGTGTACAGTGTTATATTCTTGCTGTCTCGTTTTCGTTCATTTTTTGTTTCCTATCAGTATGAAAAAATAAAATTGGCTCCGAAACTTTCCGTGACCGTATTTATGAAACCCCGCTGAAGAACGCACCGCACTAGCTCACTTTTGTTTGAGCGTAAATCGTATATTTCAATGTATTGCACCATCGTTTCGAATGTGCACAACGCGCGCGCGCGACCGGCAGCGCAATCGATTTGCGGAATGGACCGGTCGAAATTAAGAAACAACTGCCAGACGTCTTCATGAGTGCAAATCAATGACCGGAATTAGCAAACAACAACAACTATACTTGTGACGTAAAGCTTCGTGTGATACTGTGCCCTGTGAACGGGAGCTGCATGCTGACGCCGTCCTGAAATTACGTTCCTTTCAACGACCAATCGTGGGTAGGAGGCTTTTTGAGCAGCACTGCCTTTATGGATTGGATGAAACTTACGACGATATTGAATTAACGTTTCAAGAATTGAGCCTTCAAAACAACTTGTGATCGTGTGCAGTTGTGTGCAATTGTGCATGAACATCAATGCCGTCATGGTGTGAAACATTGCCAGCAGAATTCACAGAACCAAAAGAATAACAAAAATGATACAAATTCTGTCAAATTGTCCAACAACTTAGATATCACAGGGCAACAAAAAAATCGTTCATCTCAGCTCACACCCTCCGATTACCGAGTCGGATCAAGTCCTTGCCATATTTTTCGTACAAATCTCCGCCGTGCTGGAAGGCAATCGCTGGCTCGCGCATGGTTAACGCGATACGTCGCGCCTGAGATGGACGCAAAGCTTAGTTTTTAACAAGGATAACAACACCAGCCAACAAGAGAAACAACTTCAACCAACGGGAATATGTTGCGGCAGTATGCCATGTTTCCAGTCGTATCTGCACTCATCAGCCATACACAATAACGATCGATGGGGCATCACGACAAACATCAGTCGATTCGTGGATTCCTGATATCGAACGAAAAAGCAGATATATTTTATGCACCTTATTTCCTTTATTGTGCTAAATTTTTCTCCGTGGCAGAGCTTTAGTGACCAACCTGAATGAACGACATGATAGATCCGGCGAGCAGATTGACGGAAATGAGTCGATTGCCCCAAATCCATTGGTCGTCGCGATGGAAGTCGATGGCCGAGCCGCGTTCGGGACTGTACTCGAGGTTGCACAGCTCGAAAGGCTGATAATCGGACAACAACTGCGGATTGCGATGTTTCATTCGGTCCAGTATCAAATCGGCATACGCCGGCATGCCAACGAACGCGTCGTGCTTGACTTTCCGCTTTTTGAAATTTACGCGCGGTCCGTAGTCCTGTTTTCGTCGGCCAGACTGCGACAGCAGCCATGGCGTTTCATTGATTCGCTCGCAAAGATCGCATTCCTCAGCGATCGACAGGAAATCCTCGATCAACAGCAGACCGCCGATTGAAACATTATCGACAGACGATGAATGCTGATCACAGTTTGTTGGCACCAAGCCAATCAACGTATCGTACGAAAACGAATCGCCAATTCTGTTGTCGACGGTGAAAAATTGTTGGCAAAGTGGACAATATAGAAACTTGCTGTACAATTTGAGCGGATCTATTGCAGAATCCGGACGGTTGTCGAGCGCCAACACTCGGTCGGTATTGCGACACAGGGCACAGAATCGGGCGCCCTTGCAGCCGCACAATGCCATGCTGCTCGATAAATCACCGCCTTGGGAGAATAAAACTGAGTTTTAACGATCGCATATCATAATCATTGGAATGGGGGCAGAGGTAGGAAAAGTTTTTTTCCTCATTTTGTTTCCGAATAGGAAAACATTAAGGTTCCTAAAAAGATCTTGGAGAGTGTTATGGCGTGTTATTACGTCCAGTGTTGGAGGTGAAGGGGGTAGCCCCCCAGTACAGTAGGTATCCCCCTCGCCTGCTACAGTAGGTATCCCCCCGATGTTTGGCATGGTACAGTAGGTATCCCCCGATTTTCACCCAGGTACAGTAGGTATCCCCCTGATTTTGCCCCAAAAGTGTTATTTTTTGACCAAAATGACCAAAATTAGTGTAAAATCAGTGGTTTTTACCTCAAGTCAGTGTAGTTCCTGGGGGGGAGGGGGGACCCCCCCTCGGGTACGTCTGTTCCCCCTCCGAGGTACGCCTGCCCCACTGTTCCCCCTCCGGGTACGTCTGCTCCCCCAATTTTTTCCTAAAATGGGCAAATTTAGGCCTAAAATAGGCATTTTTAGGCCAAAAATAGGTAAACCTTAGGTGAAACCTCCAAAAAAACGCCAAAATACCCTTTTTATAGGGGATTTTTCGCAAAAGAAGGCAAAAATAGTCCAATTTTTAGACCTCAAAAAATGACTTTTTTCCGTCCCCCCCCCCAAATTGGGACTTCCCCCCCCCCCAGGTAGGTACGTCTGTTCCCCCTCCGAAAATAGTGGAGGGTACGTCTGTTCCCCCTCCGGACCAGGAACTACACTGCCTCAAGTCACCCAAGACTCGCGCCTAAGTACTACGTTTTCACACGATTCCACACATAATAAGAACATTAAAAATTTTCACCCAAAAACCTAACCTTCCCCCTAGGTACATAACCCCCCAGGCCATCGGCTCTGGTACAGTAGGTATCCCCCCTCTCCGAGCCCGAGGTATCCCCCTCCAGAGTACCTCCAACACTGATTACGTCCAAACCGCCTTTTTAGTTACAGAAGCATAAGCATGTTAGAGCTATTCTGAATGAAAAAATGAAAAAATTGACCATTTTGTTGGTGTACGGCAAAGTTCGTCGAAAATAGGCAAAATTTTGACAAGTTTACTTTTTTCGATTTTTCCGGATTTCTTTCCTTTTTTTCCGCCGTTACCTTTTTTATTTTGTTGCCACTTTTTTCCTCCGCGACAGAAGGAAAAAATGAAAAAATTTTTTCATGAGTACCCACCTCTCTGACCAATGTAGTACTTAGCCAGGGTGTTGACGGTAGATAGATTGGGACCCGAAATGTGTTGACGATAGGTAGATGACCCAAGTCCGAAATCTGGGGGGTCGACCCAAACTTATTGACGGTAGATAAATGGTTAGCGACTAGCGCGCGATTTTTTGCCCATTAACTGAAAAAAAACGTTTTTTTTCGAAAAAAACGGAACAAAACCGTTTTTCCGGAGCTCGGTAATTTTCGAGAATAAATTGCCCGGAAAAATAGAAAAATAAAAATGGTAATTTATTTTTCAGAGAAAATGTGTTTTCGGTCCGAAAATGGAGAGAAAATTTCTTGGGGCTTTGAAACTATGTTATAAAATCGTTCTAAAAGGCCTAAAACAGCTGAAAGCTGCCCTTTTTCGAGCCTGAAACATGCAGGCGGGGTTTAACAACCATAAGCAAAGCAAAACTTGCTCAAAAATGGGTGTTTTTGACTTCGGAATTCCTTAAGTACTGGTAACTTGTTTGGAAAAAACTCACCAAAAAACAGGTTCAGAAAAATCTCAAAATTATGACAAAAATCAAATCGGGCCGGGCCGATTGCGACCTCTGAAGTGAAGTGAAACAAGCACAGCCCTGCCCCCCCATAGTAGTGGCTGGGGGGGGGTTGGGGGGTTACCCCCTCTGAGTACTTACCTACCACAAAACCCGAGGGGGGTTGGGGGTTGAGTACTTACCTCTCACAACTAATCCAAATCATACCTCTCAAAGCAATTTTATACCTTAAGGCAAAAATCGGTGTTTTTCGACCTTGTTTTCCCAAAAAATTGCGCGCTCACCCACCCATAATACCTATTTTTAGGCGATTTTCGGCGAAAATTTGGAAAAAGTACTATTTTTTACCTCAATTTTTGGCCAAGATTGTATCACAAAAACGGTGTTTTTTCGCCTTTTTGGGTGACCAAAATCATACCTCTCACGCTTCTGGTCCCAACCCCGCATCATACTTACCTCCCACACATGGGCCTGCCACTACATTGCCCCCCCCCCAAAAATACAGCCCCCCAAAAGGGGTCAGTGAAAAAATAGGGCCCCCAAAAATACAGCCCCCCAACTTGGAACTCCCCGCTTGGGGGTCGTAAAGTCAACTTCTTGTATAAGACACCTTATGTACAACGTTTGTGGTTGAGTATATGTTGACGTAAAGCCTTTTATGGAAGATTTGCATGCACCTACCGTATTGTCGGAAATAGAACCCGGGGGGTCTATTTTTTCACTGGGGTCATTTTGGGGGGGTTCAATTATTGGGGGGATATATTTTTCATTTGGCCTCCCGACCAAAAAAATCACTTAATAATGCCCCTAAAAATGGCCTGTTTAGGGTATTTTCTGCCTTTAACAGCGTTAATTATGCTTAAAAAGCCGTATTCTGCTGAAACGCAAGCTTAAACAACGTTTGACACAACAACACAGCCTTACCATACCATTAATCAGTGCAGTGGTACGACGGTGAAGGTTGAGGTGGGGTTCTATTAATGGGGTGTCAATTAATGGGGGGTTCTATTTTTGATTTCGAGCCATTTGGGTGGGGTTCAATTAATGGGGGGTCAATTAATGGGGGGTCTATTTCCGACAATACGGTAAAAACACTCAATAATGAAATTCAAATTTCAAATTTTATTTAAATGACCAACACCCTGACAGAACTCCATTTTAGGGGCATTTTTGGGAACATTTTTTGAGATTTTGGACAGCGAAGAAATACAGCCCCCCAAAAATACAGCCCCCTAAACGTGGTCAGTGAAAAAATACCGTGCCGAGAAGACTGATTATAAATAAAACGGATTAAACGGGTTTTCCGGATTAAACGGATTTTTGCGTGCTGGAGGGAAGACTGATTATGGACTGGAAAATAAAACGGATTAAACGGAATCCAGCTGTAACTTAGTCCTGAACCAAGACTTGGGCTTAGGCTTGAGCTCAGGTTTAGGCTTAGGCTTAGGCTCACGTTTGCGCACATATTTAGGGTTGAGCGTTGACTCAGGCTTAAACTTAGGCTTGGGCTTAGGCTGAATACATGCATGGCATGCATAGCACTCGTAATCAGCCTTCCCGGGAAACGGCCCTGGGGGGAAGGCTGATTATGCGGATTCCGTTTAATCCGTTTTATTTTCAAATCCATAATCAGTCTTCCCCCCAGAGCCTCTGCAGGGTGCACTAATTACAATGGTAATCAGTCTTCCATCAACCAAAAATACAGCCACCCCCAGTATTTTAGATTTTACGGTACACGTGCGTTTCTCTTTCTTTCATTTTCGAAGTGCGTGGAACCGGAACATGATTGGATCTGTCCAAGCCAGCTTCAGAAACAAGTGTCTCATGTGACCGTTTGGATGCATGCCATACATAAAGTATACATGACACACAGGGCCGTATCAACCTTGCAGGCAAGCGCTAAGACGAGAGACTAATTATACGGAAATACACCCAACGGAACACGCGTCCACGAAAGATATAGCCGTTTTTCGTCGTGGCTGTGTTTCACTTGGTTCCGACTGGTGTCTAAGCCTAAGCCCAACCACAAGTCTAAGCCTAAGCCTGAATTGGAAGCCTAAAACTAAAGAATGGGACCATGCCTAAGCAACAGATGGATTTCCGTGTAATTGTTCAACCTTGCCTAAAGCAAGTCCATGACAAGTCTATGACAACTCGTTGCCATGGCGGTTGCCCGCAAAGTTGATAAGGCCCATGGTTTAAACCTACTGTACGTGGCCTCGATTCCGCGGCCACGCAACAGATCCAGGGGATCGGCATTCCTAAAAAAGGCCACTAATCTTGCATTGGACCTTGAGTTGTATGCGTGTGAACAGATGAAATTTCATAATGCAAGCTCCGCAACAATACGCCACTAATCGTAAATTGAAAAGGATATTTTGGTCCTTCATACACCAATTTGAACTATTTTGGTAAACTTACTTGGTTGAAAAATCGACGGCCTATAAAAAATAAATCCCTCGTGGGAACTTTTAGAACCCTCGTAGGCCGTGGAAAATTTTCCCCTTAGGCCGCCCTCAGACAAACGCGAAAAGCGAAAAGCAAAAAGTTTTTCAGCGTAGTCATCATCCACAACGCACGCCAAACAGCCTCTGAAACATTTTGTTTGAGCATCGCTGTGATTTAGGCCTCTGGTTAAGGAGTTGCTGTTGTACTGAACTTTTCGCTTTTCGCGTTTGTCTGAGTGCGGCCTTAGAGTGGAAAACTGCGCTATTCATTCAGAACACCACAATCACACCCCAGTGTTTCGGCCTATCTTCCTTGACAAATTTACTGGTCGAGGACATCCTCAGAAGGAAGCCGGATGTAATACGTTGGGACTGATTACCTGGGCGTCTGAGCATCGGCCTGTCGTATTTTCATGTGCAGCGCAGTGTTTCCCATGTCGAGAATTTGAATGCATCAGTTTTATTGAGCTTTATAAATTTAGCACATGAGCACAAATTCATCGTCTAATATATGTAGTTAATACTGTAAAATCATAATAAATCTAGCTCGCCAGCCAAGGCCAAGACTATACTCTTTTATCAGAACTTGTACAAGATGCCGCGTTTGTAGGCGACCGCCTCGCCCTGTTTCAATGACTCGGCGGTTTTCAGCGGCACCAATCGTTTGTAGAAGATCAAAATGGCGATAATGCTGACGGACAGTAGGACGATCTCAAAGCCCCATGAATACTGAGGGCCGAACGAACTGAACAACCAGGTGATGAACAGGGGTGATGCGGTCAGACTGAAACATCCAACCATCGACAGCAAACCTTGCATTGTGCCCTGAAATGAAAAAGGTGGGGCTAGAGCATCTTTGAGGAGTTGCTTGCTCCCAGATTTGTCACAGTTAGAGCATCTTTGAGGAGTTGCTTGCTCCCAGATTTGTCACATCTTTAAGGTGTCAAAACAGAACCAGTGCACGGTGGAGAGGTGTTTGTCTGATCGTGAGTGGAATCATTGAGCATGGCACAAGCGGTTTATAAAATACAACAATGAACCAAACAGACCTGCATTCTGGCACCTAATATTCGCGAATAAAGCACGTTGACGGGCACCAAAATGTTGACAAAACCAAATGGAATGAGCACCTCGAACGCTGTGAACAGAACGGGCAGTGGAACCTGCGCAGAATGACCACGCTGATGTTTCACTACGACGGCTGGTGTGCAATTTGGTGGCATCAGCGTTAAGTTTTGTCGGGTGGGTAATTTTTTATGTGGGCTCGATGTTTTTTTTTCATTTTCTGGCTTTGATCCACATAGCGTCAATCACAAATGCCCTAATTTTACGCTGGTCTCAAAAATGTTACCGAATATTTTTACATCTACAATTCACATGGGCGCTCGTCAAACCCAATTTTGATGTCAGCAAAGTGCACGTCGGCTAATGTGTTACAGTATGTTTGACGTTTAAGGCCAAAAGCACTCACTTTGGGCGTCCATTGGCACCAGTCGTATTCAATGGGACAACCGACTGGTTGAGCGGTGGTCGATGTTGGCAATGGTGTGGTGGAGGGATTGGCTGATTCGTTGACCGATGCCGGTGTCGGACTGCTCGCTGAACACATTCACTGATTATACAACGTAAACAACTTTGTCGTGCCCAAAACTCAAAGGCAAGAACACGAAAGTATACAATTCGTGATTATCACTTACGCGTCGGTGTCGATTGATAGTCGATGTGTCCGGTGTAAATGAACGGCCACGGGAATGTGACGAGATGGTAGACCAGAAAGCTGGACATGCCCATCAAGGCCGACCAACGTGGGTCACTGTGCAGAGAGAGCAAACCATTTAGAAAAACATAAACTGAGAAGATGAAACATCAGCTCAAGGTGGTCCAACATTCGTCTGAGTCGTGTTGCACCGATGGTGAGGTAGCTGATGCACAAAATCGCGCCCCCAACAGCGATCAGGTATCCGGTATATTCAATGGCCTCCTCATAAGTCCAGTCATACATGATCATGCAGTAGGGTGAAAGAATGCTGCAAGAATAGAATCAAGACTGTTACATGGTTATGAAACATCTGCTTGATTGTGAACAAAGCACTGACGCCATTGTGTGTGATTGAACGGTGAAGGCAGTGAACCAGACCAGGAAGCATACGCCGACAGCGATGAAGTCGAATTTCGGCAAAACGAAATATTTACCTGAATTCCGAAGTTCAGTGGACATGAGACTGGAATAACAGCATGGAACATCACAAACTCGAACACCACTGACTTTCCTTCACTTCGCTCGGCACCACACCCGAATAATGTTCGGTGAAGGCGAATGTCGCTATGAGCAGCACTGCAGTCGTGCAACACGCACTAACTAGGGCGGGCGCGGTGTACATGTTCAGATGCAAAATCCCAATGTCGTATCCCGGATAGCCGAATGTCGAAAATGCGATTTGGAACACTGGAATCATCTGATTGTAATCAGGCGACTAAACTGACAGTCAAATGCATGAAACATTAGTGAAACAGCCAACCCGGTCCGAGTGCAATGCCGGCCATGCTCAAGGCGAAGTTGAATGACATGGCCCGGTACTTGTCGTCACCGGTGCTACCCGTCGCCACGTACGCGCGCAACACCGGCATACAACCTGTGATCACAAATAAAATTGGCATGCCATTACGGCATCAAGGTTGAAATCGGCAAGCGGATCTCGTCACGTGAGTTTTGATATGACCTGTTTGGCCATTTGTCAAGAATTGAAAATTTGACCGGCGTAATCATTGTCAGTATGAGGTAGGAACACGTTTACGCTCGTCGATTTATCATCGACGATCAAAGATATCGACGTGGTCGGACCGTGATTTTAGCAAAATGGATAGCGTAATTTGTTAGATCATTATGTTGCTACTCAAGTCAATCAATCTTGCGTCAACCGACCAGTGCCACATCCCATCACTGCACGTCCGATCAGCACGATCCAATGACGCAGATACAGGTGCGACTCGGGGATCTGTGAGCGACACGTAATCACAATATACCATTTTGTTCAGTGGCACATTTTTTCTATTTATTGTTTATTCCGCAAAAGTGAGCAGATAAACGCGGAATGCAAAATGCGAAAATTTATCATTCCGTATTTATCTAATCGCAGCCCAAAGTAGACAAGACTGTGCCACCAACCTGTTCAGCGGAGCAATACGTCAAATTGCCAACAATCATCAGCACGCAGCCACACACGATCGGCGGCCGGACTGCTTTGATCGCATTCGCCCATCGGCCGTATAAAGGGGCTGTCCAACCTGTGAACAAAATGAAACATTACAATGACAAGAATGCAGGAATTATGAAACAGAACGCGGGTGTTCCTCCCCCAACCTTGGTCGAATGACGCGGCCGCAATCACGGCACTGAAGAAACCCTGGCTCACCGTCTGGTTGGTAATCTGAAGCAGCAGGTGACTTCATGCTGACAAAATACGGACAGAACAGCGGCTAAAAATGGGATCTTGGACATGGCTTTGGCTTCCATACTACCCCGAAATTTTTCGAAATCGGTCTTTCGGTGACTACTTTTTGTCAAACCGCATTTTTTGTGCGCGTCACGTCGCTCCACTTTCTCTGGCTTAAACCGATCCAACCTGCAGCAAATATGGCCAGATGGCCGTCATGAACACGGCGAGTTGAATGGCGGTGAGGAAATTGATGAAATTCACTGTCCATAGCGATCGCCAGTTGGTCTTCTGTGATGCGAGTGCCTCTTCAGTGGTGGTCGGTGGCCAGAGCTCATTCGCACTACTCGTGTCCGGACCGTAGCTTGACAGAGAAAGATCGGGCCTGGCAGTGAGTGAAGAGTTTGATGTCACGCTCACACGTTTATAGGCCACAACCAGACTATTGGTGATCGATAGCGGGCATTTGCTAAGTCACGAGACTTTCGGTACCACCGATAGTTTCATGCTCGTGCCGGGAAGACTGATCATTAATAGCTGACTGACATGAGTAGTGCCTAACTAGCGTTGTATGTAACTGGATTGCCAATTAACAAATTTTAGGTTGACCGAAGCTTGCGCCGTTTGAGAATCTCAACACACGAGATCACCTCACCACGAATGGACCATTGGTGTTAGGTAAAATGTAGATTGATATGACACATTGTATTGTCACTGGTCCCTCCTCTCACCAACTTTGACAATGTTGAAACTGTAGTCTGGGTTGGGGTGGGACTCGGCTGGCCTGAATCCATTCTGTTGGTCTTGTCGCACCGAGTCAGTCTGTCACGTGACCAAATTGCAACTGCACGTGAGTTTTTCTTAGCACATTGGGTCTCCGAGTTTTCTGATCGCAACCAATTTCGTCATTTTTTTGTTCATGATGGGCGCGGGCAATGTGCGATGTTTCTCTCCGGTAATTTCCGCAGGAAACTGGAACCTTTGCATACCTATAGTTAGTTTGAAACACCCAACATCCCTGATGTACGGCTATGTATTTGATTTTTTGTGAAACAATGAAGCGCGCAAGCACTACCGCGTCATATAGAATGTCATACGACGTCAACTGACTGCACTTTCTAATTGAGGGTCTAGAAACGGAAATTCAAAGATTGTAAAAGTCGGTGAAAAACCGTCCGTTCACCGCTTGTTTTGTGTTCTCGTTATCAGCAAAATTAACGGTTAAATAAAATTTAGCTGTTGTTCTGGGGTTGACAAGATCGGACCTAGTATCATGCTGTGTATTGACCTGAACGTGACCATCATCCGATTTTATGCAAATTCTGCTGCAATCAATTTTATTTGCCTCCCCAGAACTGGTGATAAGACATAAAATGAGAACAGTGTTAATTCAAGAAAACAGTGTCTGGGAACGTAATGTAATGTATAGATGCTTAGCACCCTTGCTTGCCACATCCCACACAACAACGTTATCACTCGTAGGGCGCTTCGACTAGGCTTAGCATCCGGTCCGGGCCTTACGAATTCTGCACGGGGATAGGGTACGGGAACGGAGCTGAGCCTACATACATACAATGTTCACCCCCTCACCCGGCCTAAGGACAACATAATCCAAACCCGCGAGGATTCCAAGCGATGTTTTTGGTGTTGGGATTTTTGCGACTTGCATCATACAGAAAGTACCTACATACATGCGTTTATGATCATGACATGATCATGATTATGATCATGACAGAACCTTTTGGAAGCATTCAACGCAGCATACCAATTTCTAAATTCGAAAGTTGTTTGCGTGGTGCGTGTTGTTTTGTGGTCAGGTAATTATTCATCCAGTTATTTCTGTAAAGCACATTGGTATTACGGTATTTCATTCAGTTCTGCAAGTATAAAAATAACCACAACGATATAATGTGTTGATCTCACAGAAATTGGCTTCTGGTGAGCTGAATTCAAAGTTTTCCCGAGCACACATGTACAGAAACATTGGTTGATGGGGCCCTAGAAAACTCTTGCCCCTGGGCCTTTACAAGAATGAGATTCGTTCAAGCGACTGCGACGAATATGCATTTCGGGGTTTGAGTGTGCTCCGCCCCCGCAGGCAGGTGCCCGATTGATAAACCGCTCGCTCTGGCCCGCTGTTTGCAAGTTCGTGGGGTTTGTCATTGCATTGGTGATTATCAGGTGAAATGTCGTTACCAAAGCACAGTGAGGGCCGCTGTACCTCGGTGTACGTACCCGGTGTATGTATATTATTGGCCTATGGCTTACATACTGTACGCGTGCATGTACCTGTGGTACCAATATATTAGATACAGTCCGTGACGCATTATGTGGCCTGTATATACATAACACATTCAATATATCACGTGACAGAGCTGACCCGGGCACAAGGTCTCAATGAAATTGCGCTCCATTCATGGTCGCGTGTGCCAGCCAGGTTTTCGCCTGATTGAAAAACCTGAAAGAAGAACACGAAAATTGTGCCAGGCGACTGCGCCTGTCCATCAGCGTCTTGTAAATGGGCACTTTAGGACGGGACATTTGCAAATTCGATCCATTTGTTGCGCGGTGTCGCTTTCTATTTTTGGGTATTGTTTTACATTACGTGGTAACCAGCCGCAATTACCGCTTTGCGGTAAGTACATTCATGTGTCGGTAACAAGTTTATTGTATTGCACTTCCGAAGCTTTGCCCCAGCAGTGATTTTGGGCCTGGACCAGGATAAGCGCACTGAACCTTGGGTTGGGTTTGGTCTTTCAGGTGACCTGCATTATACGTACTTGGTACTTACGTTTCTTTTTGGTCAAGTGAAGAAACATGAACTGACCAAGCTGTCTAAACGTTGAATAACCGTAAACACTTTGTTCATGTGACTTGCTGGCGTCATTAACAGTTGAAAAACAAAGAACATGTACTGTAAACACCTAGAAGCTGATTAACCTGAGTTTACATACAATATGTAGAAGCCATTCGAGAATGTTTGCATTTTTTGCTAATGCGCTTTGTGCCTGCCTACAACCCGTGGAGCTCATTCTATCCTTAAGGCTCATGACGCCATAGTCCGTCACACATATAGCTCCATTACACACTTCAATTTGTTGACTGACAGGGCTTTCAGACACTATACCTAGTACACACTAGGTTCGTGCGTTATTATTCATTTCGAATGAGATGTCACACGAGGACCACAGACGCACCCGTCATTTTTTAACAAGCTCATACCTTAGTACGCAGCATATACCTACATGCAGACCAGACACGAAAAACCAGCGTCTAAATTTGGAGGAACCCTCTCATCATTGACGTCACACAATTCGATACGCCGGTGGGATTTCGTTTCAGCGGCGCTGTTTTTTTTTCGTCAAATGAGCCAATGCGTTGTCTAAATACATTGTTTGCCAAGTCGTTATCAGACCTTTGGGCTTCTCCAGGTCTCGCGGGGGTGTGTAGGCTGCAATGTTAATTGTGCCTTCGACGCGACACCGCTGTTGCGCCCATTTTGGCACAACCATTTAACCAGCGTGCTGGCTCATTTTTTCGCTAGAGTTATTCAGGTGCCGGGGATATGGTACGTATAGTCTTTCATTTTATTCTCGGTCCAAAGAAAGTATACAGCAAATGTTTCATCGCAACAGCAGCCATCAAGCCACACGCATGTTTCGAGCCACGTTGTCGACCTGTTGGTTATCATCCACGACGATGACTGCTATTTTCAAGGCGTTGAAACATTTTCTGTATACCGCCTCAGGACTGTTATAAAACGGAAAGACTATATGTACAATTGCATTTGTTCAGGCTGTGGGACCCAGAAAACCAGTTGCCCACGTAAAAGACCAAGACCCGGTCAGTGGGCACACGTGGACCAATTGTAGAATGGTTGACACGCAGTAAAATTTGATAAGACAGAATATCTGTACCGTGGGACGCACGTTGGTCGAGCGTGTCAAGCATTCTTCGCTAAGGTGCACCTGACTAGCCGCATGTTACTGCATAGTACGCTTTGTTAGAAGCACTATGAAACATCTGGCGTGCATTCCGAGGCCGCGCGACACTGTTTGCCGGGCGTCAGGTGTTTTTAGGATTTTGCTGTCTATATGCGTCAATGTTTTTGAGTATGCAAAATGAAATCACAACAACGACCGTACTACACTTCGCTGGTTTCAGACCACAAGCAAGCGGCAAATAATCGGTCAGTACTCCCAATAACGATGATCAAGTGCAAGGCGTCGTGTGATTAGCGAGCTATACCATCCAACAGCAGCCCCGCACCAATCGCAGCCGATGTCGAGCAGCACCCTGTTCGTGGTGTCGATGTGCGTGCTGACATGTGTGTTGTGTCTCACCGCCACCACCGCGTCGCCATCATGCACCTGTGCCGGATGTCACGCGTACACTGCATTCCTCGAATGTGCACGCTGCTGCAGCGGATCGGTCAAACGGTCGACTACAAGCAACAATGATCATCATAAGTCACTAATTGATCAATATCAACATCCAATAATAATCGACGAACACATGCACAAACAACGATGCATTGCATGCGACAGAGCAGCCTGTTCGGACCAATGGCTCACATCAGTCCAGTGCACGTTGTGCTGCAACACAGCGCAGCGCAGACTATGGGAATAGTGGTGTACACCTGGAGATTGTAACCACTCAATATCATGATTCATGATTGTACAGTACCCGGCTTTTGTATCCAATTATAATATATATACCAATGATGTGTGAGTCTGGGTCGCGACAGTACGCACTAAAGTGCGAATATTGGCACAGCAAGAAGTCCGCATATGTTCACCTGTGTTTTTGTGGTCGTCGTTATAGTGGTCAGTTACTGCCAATCCTCACCATGGCTAACGACCGATCTTTGTGAGTGTGCGATCATCACCCTGACGCGTGTGTTTCAATAATTATGCGACGCCGATCACCTTAGGAATTGATAATTGTCAGCGCATAAACCAATTCCCGCTCCACGTGTACATTATTCTGGTTATACAGACATTTTCCTGTTGTTGTCCATTTTCTCCAGTACGTGTGTTTGTATTTATCGGCATAAAACGCGTCACGTCACGACGTCTGGAAACGCAAACACCAGCCACATATTTTTGTCAGGCTTGCCGCTGCCCACATGACCTAAGCGAAAGCGACACATTATACTGACAACACAGCAACACACAACGTGCTGATAACAAAGCAACCTTATCAACGATCCTCTGATGATCAGCAGCATCAGGAGTTCAGATATCAATTGTTACACCCAGGTTAGGTGAAATGGTTCGAGTGACGTCAGTTCCTGCGAGAGCCGGTGTCAAATTTGATTGAACCCATTTTGCAGTGATCATTTGCAACTCCTCCCACGTTACTGATCACTAAATTTGACACCGTGGGTAGTCAATTGAGTGACCTCCTGGGTGACCGGACTTATACGATGACCATCGACGCTCGATCCTACGATTCCGGTATTGATGGCGGCACGCGCAGCAGCAGCTCGCTGGCGTTTGATGGCGATCGAATTCTGGATGTAGAAACGTTGGTGACATGCGGTGTCTAGCGTCTTTGTACTCTTTTCTTTAACACGACGGTTCTGTGACCTTCTGTCACAATGAAGAATGCTCAGTTTAGTGGACGGGTTGGAAGCGTGAGGCCAAGGCTGGGAAACTTTGGCGCTATACGGTATAGTTGTTTTGACGCGAGAGGCGACAGGGTCACCGCATAGATCGGAATGTAAGAATCGGTATTACATGCGGTGTACGTATACATTTTCCGTAGAATCGGCACTGTGGATTACTCTTCTATTTTACCTGAAGGCGCACTGCTGTTCGCAACCATACAGCTTGTCGATCCCAAGTTCATCCGAACGGAACAGTGCAATTTGGGCCGAGAAGTCGACGGACGCCGCGTTGACCGACAAACGCACCAACTGGACACCGTTGTGGATCGCCAATTTTGTGTCGTTCCTGTTGGCGCTACAGTACTCTGCGTTCGTGATGTCCATCTGGCCGTATTTGCAGCAGGTTGTAGTAATCTATAATTCAGTCCTATTGTTTTCAAAAAGATAAAAACAAACAATAGTTTACTTATAATTGTTTCCAGATCTCCAACCAGACCGTCACGCAGAACTTTTATGGCCTATCAGTGGCTCTCTATGCCCTGTTTCAAGGTATGGTACCTGGTACCACTTGTGTGACCATTGTTCAGTCAGTACCAACAGCGTTCGGACCAATTATATAGAATCGACCCGCTTTGTGCGATGATTCGATTAGTACGCGGTTATGGATCAACTCGAAAGTTGTTTCCTCGATGGTCGTTTCAGGCTCATCAGCACCATTGTACGGTCGTTGGAACACGCGAACACGTCAAGTGCGTCCTCCGGTGATCACGGCATGCTGTATAACGATAGTGGGCAGTTTGGTGTATTGCAGTGCTGAACAGATTGGGACAGTGTGGGTACGACAATGGGTGGTGCTTGGCGCGCGCATATTGCTCGGCATTGGCATTGGTGAGCATTTGGGCGTCGTTGTACTGTAGATGTGGGGGGAAAGATTGAGTGGGACTAGATAGTCATCGGTAATTATTCTCAATGAAGACAGTAATCTGCCATGTACTATTTATACATAAATGTATTTGCAGGGCTGGAATGCTGATTCAACGAAAATAATAATGTAGCCAGTTCAGTCTACATGTCCAACCAGACAATTTCACCAATGACTATAACCAACAGCATTGCAGCGTGTATCCCAGTGATCCGGGCCTACGTCGCCACTGGTTGTCGACCCGAGGACAAGCATCGAGCACTAAATGCAAACTTTGCGACCGATCAGGCCGGAATGGCATTGGGACCTGGTGAGAAAGTAGTATCAGAAACTTGGGTATTCGAATGCAAGAATTTGATTAATTTTTATTGTTGAACTGCATTGTCGACGAACGAAAACGCATTTCTCAACTTTCATGTGTCTTAATTGACTGCAGCTCTGCAAATCCTATTCTCTCGTCTCGACTACCCCGGCTACAACGTGTTTGGCATCTTGCGCATCAACATGTACACAGCACCAGCGTTGGCGAGTGTGCTTGGCACCATTGTTGTCATATTGGTCATGGCATGTGCATTCAGGGAGCGCTATTCGGGCGTAGTGCCGACCGAGATCAAACGCAGTCGGTTACTACGCGGTTCAGTAGTTTTCTCACCATTTGAATGTCCGACTTATAGCTCAATTTCCGGCAACAAGCTTGGTGATCGGACTGTGCCAACGTGAAAGTGGTTCGTTTCAGCCAAATACTTTGTGCTGCCCAATTTCGACGTGGCTGCCGTTGTTACGTGCATGGCGTTGTGGTGCTGTTTGGCGTTCGTACAGACAAACACCGCCACGTTAGTTGATGTTTCAATGGGTCGTGTGAAGAGTTTTAAAAACATGGTTACCTGCACTTTTTTGGCATGCCGCAGTTTCGTCGAATGTTGGCGAGGCAACATTTTCATTCAAGCTCTCAACGTTTTGAACCTATTTTCCAGCATTCTGCCGCACTACACCATGATATTGTATGACTGGGACGACCAAACAGCGCTCAAATACACCGGCTATTTGACAATGGTCTGCCGATCAATAACATCACTCGGCTACGCGCTCATTGCGATCTTCAATCCACCCGAAATGTATGAGCTTCTCAAAAATAATACTACAAATTAAATTTCGTCTTTTTATGCTTCAACCTTTACGACGAATCAACGTTGTAAAATATTTCAAGTTTGGTGATGTTCAGCTATTATTATTTTGTATTCTTGCAGCGACAATCGCAAATCATTATTGATCGGGTTCGCTCTGTTCCTGTCCTATCATCTGATCACATTCCCCTGGCCATTCTACACCGGCACCATTGACTATCAGATTACCGGTCTGTTAAAAATACATATGCAACGATGTATACGTTACTAATCTTTTAAATAGTCGTGATGTTCGGACACCTTTCGACAAAAGATAAGTATTGTATCAAACTTGGTGATGAAATCTGTGTCTGCCTCCCAATCGCATCAATCGCTGTGCATGCTGCATATATGTAGATGACACGATTGGTGGTGTCATCGGACAACTCAGGCCGTTCACAAATTTGACAAGTATCAAAATTAAAATTACCGGATCGTGTGTTGGGCAATGGCCTCAAACTGTGAATGGTGCAGCTTGTTTTCGGTTGCGCATTTGGAATTGTTTTCACAAACTAACGAGCGGCACACCAGGTCATCGTCAGTGCGAATGTACCAGGTGATCACGTGACTCCAAAAACACCATGTATGGGGTGAAACATCACAGATCGTGCAAGTGCACATCAACCGATCATGAGTGTTTCAGCGCTGATCGCATCTGCCAACAGCAGCACCTTAGCCCCAACGACAACGATGTCAAACACAACATTAATGTTGGGTTGTAGTCCATCGTACAGCTGGTGTGCATGGACACCCAAAGTGCCGATGTTGCTGTTGTTCATTGCCTTCGATGTATTCATACCGCTGGGTTGGTTGAGCACGTTGTCTCCACTGAATGTGCTCCTGTCCAGAATATTGGGCGCCAGAATGCAGGTGAGTCTGTGGTATTGAAGTGTTTTTCGCATATAGCGGGCATCAAACTTGGTCTTGCCGTATTCATAGGTTATTGTGGCTGCAGGACATTTCGAGAGTTTGGTGCCACTGATTCCAACTTCGTTATTGGTGCGTGAAACAAATTTTTTACGCTGGTCAGAGCAGGGTTGGCCAAAAAAATTTTTTTTAAAAAAAAGGTTTTTGAAAAATTTAAAAAAAAATTTTTTTTTAAATTTTTCGGGGGAACAAAATGTTCTAAAACGTCCAAAAATGGCCTTTTTGGGGGTTATTTTTAGTCATTTTTTCTCAAGGGTCGAAAAATTTTCTTCACAAAATCACTTTTGGGGCATGTATTTGGTATTTTTTTTTCAATATCTAAGATGCCCCAAATGATGTTATTATACCTTCCCGTGATACATGAGACACAGTATGCATGGTTTACATGGTACTTTGATGTCATACCCCATCGGGTCGGTCATACACGACTGATTCAGCGACCCGACAAGTATTTCTGCAGCTTATATTCTCAATTCTGTATGGTTTATGAGTGAATCTTGCTTATTCGACCACAAACTGTTGTGTCTGATACCACAGAGCAGCAATCATAGGTCCATAACAAGCACAGACTGTTGGATCGCATCGAAATGACGTAATCACCCTTCATAAGTGATGCAAACCAAGTCACAAAAGTGACTTGCCAATTAAAGTTGCATTTTTCGCGATTTTGCACGTTTTTAGGCAAATTTGTGAAAATTTCCCCGAATCTGAGACTTTTTAAAAAAAATTAAAAAAAAATTTTTTTTTAAAACCTTGTTTAAAAAAAATTTTTTTTCCAACCCTGGGTCAGAGTCAGTGGCGACAGGACATCTGGAAATAAACCTTCTTACGCGACCAAGTGAGACCAGACTGGACCGGACCAACTACAGTTTGATCGTGGAGCGTCGTTTTTGTGGGAAATCGTTTTGTGCACTTTTTGCCAGACTCTGTGGGTTCAATCACGCCATTTCAGGGCACGATGCAAGGTCTGTTCTCGCTGACCGGTTCCCTAGCGCGAACAGTGGCTCCGTTGCTGATGAGCTGGCTGTTCAGCTCGTTTGGGCCTCAATATGCATGGGGACTGGAAATTGTTCTGCTGTCCAGCTGCGTCATCGCAATATCGGTGCTATATAAACGATTGGTGCCTTGCAAGACCGTCGACAACTTGGCCTATGGACACCATGTCACATATAAAAGAGGCGTATTGTACAAATTGTAGGTTGTCAACGCGTGACAAAAAACCTGAAACATGTTTATTGTGCTATATATACTGCCGTGATGAGCGTGTTGAAATGATAAACATGAACATTATGTTCTGGTTCTGACTTTAGTAAAGACAATTTATCAAGCTTGCAATTTTCCCGGGTTGCGCACAATCCGCTTCCTCCATCGCACGCAACAACCAGCATTGGCAACGGTGGGTGGGTCACCCCCGCAAGCAAATAGTTACTGTACGGTAACAAGGCGGATCACTTTAATTCAACAAAAGAAGTACAATCTACGGATCTGGTAACTGGATCACATTACTATGTTTTCAACAAAACATGACTATGACTCATAGAATTAGAAGGTTTCTATTTTATAACGAAAACGAAGTGCTCCCGCTTCAGTCGAACCGATCGGCTTAATCTTGGTGGCCTTGTGATGGCGCGGGTCTCAGCTACACGCTGAAACCATAAACAGGGCACTTTTAGCAATGAGTCGCCCCCTTTAAGTCGGCGCCGCCGGCACAATCGGGCTGAAAAAACAATGGCGCAGCAGGACTTAACAAACTCAATGAAAGAGATTTTTTCGGTCGTCTTGCTGTTGCATGCATCTTGTTGATCTTGCTCGTTTCAAGTTTTATTTTAGACATTTTGTTTCGTATTGTTTTGCTTGCTTAGTTTGCTTACGCAACGACCTGCAAAAGATCCGAAAACACCCGAAACATGACAAACAACATCAATTTTAAAAGTGAACCGAGTGTTCGGGCCGGGGTGTCCAGCAGAGCAGAGGTCGCAACAACTCGCAATCCCCCAAATCTCCGGCCCGGTTCAGGGTAGTACTTGGGGGGGGGGGGGGGGGGGGGGCGGGGCCCCCCCCCCCCACAGTCATCTATCTATCGTCAACACTTTTTGATTTCATCTATCTATCGTCAACACTTATGGGCAAATCTATCTATCGTCAACAAATTCGGGGAACAATCTATCTATCGTCAACACATTTCGACCCCAAAATGGGTATTTTTGCCTCAAAATGGCTCAAAATCGGTATTTTTTGTCCCAAATAGGCAAAAAATCGCGCGCTACGCGCGGATTTAGTACATCTAAGTACATTTTCATTAATATTTACACATTATTACCTACTTAGTACACTATACTATACCTTGATTTTTGGCGACCCCCCCACCATCTATCTATCGTCAACAAGTTTGGGTCGACCCCCCCCCCAGATTTCGGACTTGGGTCATCTATCTATCGTCAACACATTTCGGGTCCCAATCTATCTATCGTCAACACCCTGACCAAGTACTACACTGGCCCGGTTCGAGGTGGCCAAAGCTCGGCCCGGCCCGGCCCGGCGCAGATTTTTTAAGTTGATTTTTACCCTATTTTTGTCATAATGTTTGCGTTTTTTAACCTATTTTGTGATGGAAAAGTTATTGCTTTGCTTTCAATAAAAAAAGTTGTCAGATACCGATCATCCAAATCTCCGGCTCGGCCCGGCCCCAACCAAAAGCCCAAAATCGCGGCCCGGCCCGGCCCGAGCTACAGTGCCAACCGTGAGAAAACCGTTTTTTTTTCTGGTAAAAAAACTAAAAATTTTCCGGACCCTGCCAGATAAATTTCCAAAGTTAATTTTTCGTAGAAAAATGTGTCTTTTTGGTCTAAAATGGCGAACAATTTGCTTCAGGGTTCGAATCGTAACTATGTTGCAAAACCGATTAGAAAGAGGCTAAAACAGGCGAATACAAGGCCTCTTCGGGCCCACAATAAATACACACGCCACACGCGGCACTTATTAAACCACAAGCAAGCAAAAACTGCCTGAAAGTAGGTGTTTCGCCCTTCTGAATTCCTTGAGTACTGATAATTTATTTGAAAAAAGCGTTTTTGTCGGAAAAAAAACGTTTCGTTTCAAAAATTTAAGTTGCTGGCCCACTGAGCACTAGCCGGAGCTCGGGCCAGCCCGATTGCGACTTCTGCTGCCCAAGCTTCCCTTATGTTCCGTCTTCCGTCAAAAGGCGAAAAAGGGCCGTTCTACATGCAATTTTACTGCAAAGTTGGCCTAAAAATGGGTACTTTTTGACATTTTGGCCGAAAATTGGCCTAAAATGACTATCTTTGTGTGTGCGCGATTTTTTAAGGGTCCCCAGTCAAACAACACCCATTTTTGCCTTCGAAACAAGATCTACTGACTCGAGACACCCTTTGGAGACGGCTCAAAATCGATACCTTTCCCCGTGTCCTCTAAGGGTTGACTCGAGCGAGACAGATGCCCCTTAGGGGGAGGTAATCCCCAATCCCCTTATCCACTACGGTGGGCCCTGTTTCAGGCCGCAAACTGCACTAGTTCCAAAGCTTCAAGTCTAAAACTGGTTGCCACCGTCGGTGTTGATCCCCAGTAATCTGCATTTCATCATCTCGGCTGCTGTGATCTTGGTTTCGAAGCGAAAGTCTGTGGCACGTCACGTGCATAATATAAAGAGGAACGTTGCGGCTCGACAGTGAGAAGTCGTCTCACTACCTACCAACGTATGATATTGTCGGCTTGTGCAGTAACATAATTGACAACGTTCGTCACTCGGATCGACAACCAAGACAACAAGATCAGAACTTAGGCCAACAACGGTCGCCGCCTGATCTACATATCTCAACAGCCCATTGTCATGGTTCGTGTTCAGCTTGTGTTTTCACTTGTATTGATATCTCCATTTGCCGCCACAACTCGTCCCATCAATTGGGCATGTCAGTATAAAACTTAACCTACTTCTCATTGCAGGACTTGTTTTTCGAAATCCAACGCCATCGAACGCACATATTCTGCGAGGCGAAAGAAACGCAAAAACTACATGAATTGAAGAGAATTATCGAAGGCATTTTAAAGGCTGGTTGTATCACAGTCTGGCTTCATTGCTGTTCGAACCTTTTGGATTGTTGCTTTCGCTTCGGCAAATTGGCTAGTCCTCCAATTCTAAATCAATGTTTTTCATTAACTAACTTTGGGTGGCTCTGCTTATCAGACCAGAAAAACAAACGTGTATCCGGTTCCGGCATATCTTTCAAGATTTGAGGGCCATGTACACGGGCCGTGTCACTTGAAGGAAGAGCAGTTTTGTTTTGTCAGACACAATGTTCATCTGCGATCTGACCCGCTAACGCCGCTGGCAGTGCTGTCTAACTCTGTTTGATACAATAAAACCCGACAACACTTTCAGATAGCGCCCGATGACCAGCAGTTGCACAGATACGATCGGGTGAGAAAGGAGTGGGAGCAGTTGGATGATGATGACAAGACGCTCGGGGAACACAAATTCGATGCGGCCAATGCTCGTGCACAGGCACCGGCCACTGTGGCATTATGTTTGAAAAAAGGTGGGGTTGTGGTGTGACTTGGATGATTTATAGCGGCCCAAATTAGTCCAATCCGGGCCCGGGGTTCTTATGTCAAATCTTCCAGGTGCGGATGACAGAATATTTGCTGAAAATTGACAAATTTTTACGTAATTTATGCAAGATGCAAAGCGTGAAAATTGTGGGTGAAATTTGGACCTGACGTCCCAATCTTTAGAGGTGCAAATGAAACTTTTTAGGTGCAAGGTGTCTAAAAATCTGCGGTCGAAGAATCCTTTTGAGTTGATTCAGGATATTGGTAGCACAATGACTTTATAAGAATTGGTCAAATTTTTTTCCTGAATCGTAAAGAGGGAAAGTGACGGGGCAATGACGTTGCGTTGCGTGATCGCACACAAAGCATGTGGTAAAGAGAATGTTTCAGACCTGCGCCAACGTGGTTGATCTGCTAGATTATTTTCAGCTGAAAATGTTTTGTGAGAATCACAAATAGCACAATGGTTAAGAGTGACTGAACGTGAAAATCAGGATTGATTTAATGAATTCTTATATGGCCATTGTGCGACCAATATCCTTTGCAATTTGCAAGTAAATTTTCATTCTGTTTAATTTTTTGTCTGGCATATTCAGAAACCTGCGTCACACTGCTACTATGATCGCGGATCTGGTCAGCTTTTGTATCCTGTGTTTAAGTTTGACCAAATTACACACAAACGTCACAGCCGGTATCCACGTTGGTGGCATGGTCGGGTCGGGGGGGGGGGGGGTGTGCAAAATGGGTTGGGCCATATCTTGTGATTTTGTTGTTTCTGTGATATTGTTCAGCGTAAAAGTTGCTCCCCTGTGAGCAGTAAGAATCAGAAACAAAAACATCGCAAGATATGTATGGTCCAACCTATTTTGCACGGTCGACCGTGCCAGCAAAGTACATACGGGCCAATGATTTGCAGAGGACGGCACCTTCGAATCGATCGACGTGTCGCCCTTGTCCGTACCGCCGCCGTTGCCGGACGTGATGCGTCAAGGGGACACCGGCTCGGCACCAGCAGTACAGAACACGGACACACAAGCCGCCAGTTAATGCCAGTTGGTGATTAATTGATTTTGTGTATTACTTGTGATCGATCATTAATTTCGTTATCGGCATTCAGCCAAAGCCAGCCCGACATTCTTTACTTCACCACGACAGACTTGGATTTTTGTGAGCCTTTGCCCTTGGTACCGTTTTATAACGTGTAGCAGTTAAGCAGACCATTGCGATAAAAATTCAGTCTGCCGTAATATGAGAATTCTTCATTACTGGCGTGCGAGTCAATACATACTTGCATTATTATCTGTTGTCTTAGTCAAAATTACTGCTCGATTGTTGTAAAATAATGTATATTTTATCCATTTTTTTCGAATAACGTGTGTTGAGCTTTGATCAGGTGTGTATGCAATGCATCATTTATCGGTTTTCGTTTTCCTGTTTTAGTGTTGTTGCTTTTGTGTAACACGTCTGAAACAATGGAGGAATGATATGTGAAATTCTCGTAAATACCGGTAACTTCACTAGTGTTTTGTGATTGAATTTTTATTGCGTTTTTATGATGTCTTTTTGTGGTTTGTAATGTCATACAGTAATTTTGCTGTTCCTTTGCCAACAGCCGCAAGTAAAGCACCACAATCATCGTTTTCCTTAATACTATATGTTACGCATTTCAGCATTTGGTTTTATCCGAGCTTCGTACTTTTATTGAAGCGCGACTGAGATTCGCTCAGGTCGTTTCTTATATGTAGCTCAAATTGGTACCAGTGACAACAGATACCCGAAACCTTGGATCCCCGTCAGTTAGCGGTTTTTTGTTTTAGCATCAGTGGTCACGAATGCACACTGAGAAGAAAAAGCGTCGTCTCTCTCGGCCAGTTGAGAAGCCCGGGCCATCCACTTCGAAAGAAGCTCCACAAGATGCCAATGGGGATTATGGTTTGTACAGTGCGTGTTTGGCACAAGATTTAACGTGACGAAATGCAGTTTAATTTTTTTCAGCTGATCATGACTTTTTTCGTGGTCATTTCTTCCACCTACTTGATGACCGGGACATTGTGGCATTGCGTGCTGACGCTAGATCAACTGCGCTCCAACCACTGATGTTTGACACATTGTCTGATGTTTCATTCGATAGGAAACTGGTCGATCTGCCCAACTTTGGCTCTGAATCGCTGCCGTACAAGCAAAACTTGCTGACAAATTTCGGCGCGCTTGACGAGCTGCAAACGGATCTGGCCCGTATTCTCGCGCCCTACTGCGATCTCTATTACCCGAACGCAACGGCTGCCGATGGCGATCGTATACGCGACCTGTACTGTATGCACGCATTGAACCATATTCTGCGAACACGACAAACCGTGTTGGCGCACAACGCAAAGCTGAAGGACATGGCGGACGCGGAGCCCGGCAAACCGGTCATACCACCGGAATCGTGCCGTGATCAGGGTGCGTGCCAGTCATATCGATTACCTACACATATTGGATGCCATGTGAAAATAAGTAGAGGACATTGTTCAGCATTGGAAAACATGTGTGGAACAATTCAGAATCTTTATTTTGTTGAGTTCAACCAATCAGAGGTTTGCAGGTCTGACACGACCGAAAGTGCTCATACTGGTGCCGTTCCGTGATCGGGCGTTGAAATGTGTGAATACAATGATCAAGTTGTTGTTCGGATCGGGGGGCGAGGACGACGCTCAACGACAGTTCGTTACCAACAGGAAACGATTCAAGTCCGAATTTCAACCGGACCCGGACGAAAAGGTGATAGTCACAGTCAGCAGGGTTATAGAGTTCGGAGGGGGTACCCGACACCCGACGTCTCTCCAACTCTAATAGTCAGTTACATGGCCGTTTCGGCAAAGACAATTGTCTTGGAAAACTACACCAACAAAATTTTTTACTTGTTGTGGTGGGAGATACGGGGACTCTCATTCGATCGCAATGTGCGATCGGAATAAAAGTTTACCCAGCCGTGGTCCGACGCCGCAGAGCTTCCTTCAATCAAAGTGGACGTGTCTCGCGGTCAATCGGTGATATTCTTGGTGAGAAACACTGCGACTTTTGCACTTTTCTTCTGGTCACTTTGTATCTGCAGGATTCGAAGCGGACCGATCTACCGTCGGACTACAAACAAATATTCACGGGCAACGTTGACGACTGTTTTCGACTCGGCATCGGCATCGCGCGAAAGAGTCTCAAGCTGTTCGTTGACTTCTATCAGGCCGACATTATTATTGCATCGCCGCTTGGTTAGTTTGGTCGGTTGTTGTTGTTTATTGCTCTCAGTGACGCATAAAACCATGCACGTAAATTAGTGATAGAAGCACAGTTACAAGACCGGGTGGGACAATTACGGAAATGAAAATAGTTACAACACTGGCTATAACAAACCCACAGCAAATAAAAGCTACAAAAAGCGCCAAGGAGAGAGAAAGATCACGGACATCAGGACAGATCACAGGACATGTTAACAGAACTGAAAATCATGCATTAATCCTCGTCCTCGTCAAACGGCAAATGTCGGGCTCAGAGGGCGCATATTGGGATCAGTCGATATTGTCAACAGTCCAGAACAGGATGGTGGGTTGGCGATTGTCCGTCACTTCCGTGTACCACCATTCAGTTTGGTCGGTCTCTCTGAGGCGGGTGTGGCAAGCTTGGTGACCATCCAGTCCCATCTGGCCGTGGTGGTGCGACTGTTTGTATCCACAATATTTGGAGATTTTCGGATGCCGCCATCTACCAATTTCGACCAGCGTTAACGTTGTTTTCAAATGGGGTTCATGGTAATGGTGGTGGTCGAAATTAGTGGATCGGACCTGGCCCAAACACTGATCCCTGTTCACGCACAAAATCAACTCGTTGTCTGCGTAGGGTTGCGAGCGATCATCGGTGCCGAGGGCGAGAGTGAATACGAGTACGATTTTCTGTCGTCAATCGAAGTCCTTGTCATGGACGAGACGGACGTGTTCACGATGCAGAATTGGTCGCACGTGCTGCACATTGTGGATCACTTGCACAAAACGCCCAAACAATCCCACGGTGCTGACTTCAGGTTGGGGATCGAGATCGACTCTGTTTTGCCTTGGCTAATACCAAACGATAGATAAATCAGTAGATCCTAAAAAAATGACCAACTTCAGCCAGCCATAGTGAAGCGCTTGCTGCCGTGCTCACAGTTTGGTCTTGGTAGTCCCCAATGTACCGCTCGCTTTGTCTGTGAGATATTCGTAGCAGCTGCTGAGTTTCGACCATGTCACCATTACAGAGGACGGTCAGACCGTACGTAATTCAGATCATTCCATTCACAGTCGCGTGCACATGTGGGTTCTGAACGAATGGTCGCAGTTCTATCGTCAAACGTTGCTGTTCTCGAGCGTTGCCTCACCCGAGCTGCGCGCGCTGTTTACCCGTTTCTGTCGCAACTACGCTGGTTGTGTGAGTGTCAAACCCAGGATTGCACCAAACGGAGTGCTCGATCATGTAAGACCGATGAACAAAATTGGAATTCGCTGTCTGATCTTGCTTGGTCACATGACTTTTTGTGTTTTGATGATACGTATTGATGATGTGCCTCACTGATTACATCAGTTTATCTTGTATTGCTGGAAGTTAACGAGCAACTGACCTTTGTTTTTCAAAATTAGTAGCATTTGGCAATATTTTTGTCGCAAACAAAATGTCACGTGGCGAAGCCCTCACTGATCCCCAAGTTTGACACAGGCCGATGCTGGCATGGACTGTTTATGAAATGCAGATTCTTGACCAGGTATCCATTCACACACGCACAGATTTTCAGATCAGCATTTCGATTCCGCAATGTTTCCACCGTGTGCCGTGCGACAACCCGGCCATGCAAGCCGACAAACGATTCGACTATTTCGTCTCGAAAATCCTGCCCAAATACCATGATGACAACAGCATGGCGCACACGTTGTTGTTTGTGGCGTCCTACTTCGATTTTGTTCGAATTCGCAATCACTTCAAACGTTAGTATAGCAGCCCGCGGAGGAGCTTGGGATGCAGGTAGTCCAATCGTGGTCGAGCCTGCGGCGACCGAGCAAACTGCGTGCACATTTGCCGTCAAAATCTTGATTGATTGACTACTCTGATCAGTTTATTTCTTGGCCAGGCAACGCGGTCAGTAGTGTGCAGTGTTGCGAATATACGACCAACAAAAAGATATCACGCGCGCGAGCCATGTTCTTTCACGGCGAGAAGCTAATGCTGATGATGACCGAACGATTTCATTTTTATCGCCGGTTGGTGTTACTTCTTTATCGGCCTTTTATCTGGATGATTTTCGTTTCCGATTATCTTAGTTATTGTACTGCATATTACAGGTACAAAATCCGAGGCGCACATCACGTGATATTCTACGATTTGCCGCTTTATCCGAAATTCTACGCGGAGGTGTGCAACCTGACAGCGTTGTCAACACAAGAGCAACCTGGTATCGGTACGTCAGCCTGAGTTTGTGATTTAATGTGATGCAAATGTAGTTTTATTTTCCGCTGCAAATTATTCTTCAGTAATCACCTGTACGGCCCTGTTCACGAAATATGACGCAATGAAGCTCGCTGCTGTTCTCGGGGAAAAGCAGGCAGCGAAACTGATCGGATCAAACAAACAAATTCATGCGATCGTTAATTGAAGATGAAAACATGCTTTTATCATAAATTTGACGAAGATGAGCTTGCTCGGAAAATAATACTCTGATCCGTAATAGTAACTATGTCATAGAAATCCCATAATATAATCAAGATCATTGTGAGCGTTTGATCACAAGTGTCCCGACGACTAAGCAAGATCGTTCAATACAATAAATACAATGCAAACGGCAATAACAATAGGACGCTCAAATATTCAAAATCAAACGTTGTGTAACCCAAGAACTAAGCGACCACACATTCCCCAAATGAAGAAAATCACGCAGCAGAAATAGTGAAACGCGATAGATATGTTTGGTTTGTCACGGATAATTGACTTGACTGTTTGTTGGCTGCATTTCAATACAGAAATGTATGAAATGAAATGTGCAAAGCTTTACCGAGGTTTTGTTTCCTTTCCAGTTTTCTGCAACGTTTGTAAAATTTCGTCCTGAGACAGCACGGTTGTGACTTGAACTGTTTTCTCTTCCAGGTTCACGCTCACATCTGTGACTTTGTCTGAAAAAAGAATGGCCTGCGACGTGAACTCTGAACAATGTGAAATATGTATTGCAATTAGAGGTTGTTGAGACCGACCAAAAATAAATTTTTACCTCCCAGTTTTTCAAGCACTTTTCGCACTTGCTTCTCACATCCACCACACGTCATCGCCACGTCGAATGTGTAAGTCTGCAAAGGACTTTCGTGACTAGTATGGAAATTAATAGGTAAATGTGTGCTTGTTTGTGGACCGAAAACAACTCATCAAACTGGGTCGCCGTTCTTGTAAAAGGTGCTCAAGAGACAACCGTCGGGATCCGCTCAGGCTCACCCACCTGTGACATGATTTGAGACGAATAATTCAACAAATAACGTTTTTCCGCTGCGCTTGGTTATGTTGCTGAAAAGTCAAATTCGTTTTATTTATTGGTATGCGTGTGTACAAGAAGTGAAAGTGAAGTGGGTGAATCGTCAAGTGAATGTTATGCCCGCGACTGTCACTGGCAGTGTAGTACTTGGTCAGGGTGTTGACGATAGATAGATTGGGACCCGAAATGTGTTGACGATAGATAGATGACCCAAGTCCGAAATCTGGGGGGGGTCGACCCAAACTTGTTGACGATAGATAGATGGTGGGGGAGGGGTCGCCAAAAATCAAGGTGTAGTATAGTGTACTAAGCAGGTAATAATGTGTAAATATTAATGAAAATGTACTTAGATGTACTAATCCGCGCGTAGCGCGCGATTTTTTGCCTATTTGGGACGAAAAATACCGATTTTGAGCCATTTTGAGGCAAAAATACCCATTTTGGGGTCGAAATGTGTTGACGATAGATAGATTGTTCCCAGAATTTGTTGACGATAGATAGATTTGCCCATAAGTGTTGACGATAGATAGATGAAATCAAAAAGTGTTGACGATAGATAGATGAATTTGGGGGGGACCCCCCCCCCCCCCCCCCCCCCCCCCCCCCCCCAAGTACTACCCTGGTCACTGGTGCAGATGCAGGGAACACTTGCGGAAAACCGGTTTTCATATTTTTGGAAAAATTTCCGAAAGAAACGAAAAGAAAACCGACAAGGACCCAGTGTAAAACCTCGCGCCTTCGACCGGTCTGGCTTCCGAAAATATTTTCGGGATTCAGCGATAAATCTCGAAAAAAACATGCTTCCAAAAAAGTTTCCAAGCGGCTGCGGTTGGTTGCGGTTACCATTCGCAATTTTCTGCAGGGTGTTCGTTTTGACAAACTAGATGTTTCAGCTGAATAATTTCTGAGCGCCAGCACAAGCTCGTCGGTGAACTGTGGTTCTGCTTTGCTTACCACGCTTCATAACGACTGTGGAACACCAGCAATCATTGCATCACATCAAAAAACAGGAGTTGCATAATTCCTATCGCAGTGTATGCTGAACAGATCACTTTCGTTTTATTAAACCCAAATAGAATTTTATAAGTATTTTTCGGTGATCACAGCACAAGGCCACAGTTCAGCAATTCACAAGACGCATGTTGAGAAGATGAAATAAACAGATATTCAATATTATATTGACATTATGCCGTATATATGAAAAGCAGTGAAAGAATATGCATGCAGAGAAGCATTTCAGTTGGAAGAGTTGCCTGCCACTACAGTCTCTATGTAACAAATATGTAGAAGAGAAAATGAGCACACGTTCGGCAACAACAACAGAAAGATCAACAACAAGCGAGCACAAATAAATTACCACAATATAACACTTGATTGAAGACAGCACACCACCGTGTCATAGGTTGTGAGATCATAACCCTGGGTTATTGAATCGTTGAGATGCATGGTAAAATCGCGCTCAATCAAAACACACGAAAGTTATTGTTTCAGAGCGTGCTACCACTGGTGATCATGTAAAGTCCACCGATGGACAGACATATGGCCTGTGCGAGCGCGACACTGGCCAGTCCATAGGCGTACGCGTGTCGTAGATGTTCCTCCTTGTGCGACAGGGTGTACAGTTCACTGATCCAGGTGCTCACAGTGCTCAATGAACCCATGCCGCCCGTGGATATGCCCGTTTGAATCCACACCGCGTACCACGTCATCGCCGACGCGCTCAGATGCGGCTGATGAATGTGTGCGTTTGTGAAACATCGTCTGTATCCAAAATGCCCATAAACAATCGTCATGTGTATACCTTGAGTCCGACCCCGATTACAAAGATCACGATGTTGACGGTTGACGCTAGAATGTTGGCGATAAATGTGTAGGCCGGGAATTGGGGATGGCGAGGGTTGCGGATCGATAACCAGTATCTGTATAAGTTATCGATAAACGTCATCGGCTTTTAGAAAAAAACCACACTTCACTGATATTTTTGCACAAAATCCCGAACTATGTATTAGAAAACATACCTGCCAACGGCGCCGACAGGCCCAAAGAAGGTGGCGACGACGAGTTTTTGCCAGAATGACATTGTCGGCAGCAGAATGGCAGCGAGCAGCAGACACACGGCCGCCAGCAGCCACGCGAACGACACGCCAAGCAGGAACAGTGGCGGAGGACTGAAACATCGGCGGCAACGGTGCTGTTTGACGATGGGAACGTGTTCAGAAACCAACGCGTATTCTTTTGGTTCGACCACCGGCGGCAGACTTTGAACGTACGAATCGCGATGTCGCATCATTGACAGGCTGGCGTTGTTGTTCGCTGCACCGTCGGTCTGAATAGTTGATTGATTGATTGAATGATAAAAAAATTTCTTCTCACCGCCACCCATTTTGCCAACTGCCAACTTCTTGATGGTTGTTGTCTGCTGTCTGTGCGACAACCGCCTCCCCGTTAGTCAATGCCGCTTCGGCCACCTCCTTCACATTGTTATTGTCCGTTGCACGTTGGCGTCGCGAAATGCGTCGTTTCGTCTGCGCGTGAATGCGCTCCCAATCTGAGATGTTTCATGATGACGTTGGTTGCATGTGAAATTTATTGGCGTTCTTTGTTCGCGTAAACAGTGAGGAAAGAAACAAGTGCTGGGTTTCGGAAAACAGCGAATGTCACACGTGTTTTTTTTGTGTGACTCATTTTTTGGTCTCAAGAGTTGACATCAGTGCACGGCTGTTTTCGTTAATCGTTGCTTCTTCCCCGTTTAATGTGAATACCGTTTTTGTCGATGTAACCCCCCCCCCCCCCGACCGACCAGTGACGTGCACCCGATGCGACAGCTGTCGTCCGATCAAGAACGCCACGTAGGATGTCGCGACGGTGATGCCCGATTGGAGAATGGCAGTGAATAGATGGCCTGGTGCGGGCAGGAAGGGATTACGTTCAATTATAAGACACAAACTTTCAATGAAACAAAAAGTTCTGATCGATAGTGTGCGAATACCTCTGAGCAAATGCAGTGCCACCACGAGCTGCCAGGTGGCGAACGTCGTACAGCTGCCACACAGACCGGTCGTTATGCCCGTCTTGACAACCGGCCAGAAATGGTGCGGTACAGCTGCAGGAAAGAAATACATAGGAATCGAAAATTGGCGGTTTTGGAAATGCAGGCTTATGTGCATCATGTGGTCAATGCTGGTCGTCAACTCAGCCTGTCATATACATACTAATCTCGCGCACATACAGGCTGATCAAATTTGGTGATCGGATCTGCCACGGTTAATAAGCTTTTTGGTTCAGGATATTTTTAGATCTGTTGATGCCACAAATTTCATTTTGAGTCTGCTGATGATACAAACTTCGACCCCACCATGGATGTTATTTCATAAGAATACCGGCTAATATGCAACTTTCATGATGCTTGGTGAAGATAGTGGCATCTAATGGCACATTCGATCCCATCACCAAGTTTATGTAAACCGACCATGATAATGAAAAAAGTTTCTCAACGTCAACTAACATGCGACGGCCAACGTGCCGAAGAGAAAGGATCCGACGATGTTGGGCAGAAAGAAGCCGGTGCCCAGGTTGGGCAGCAACAACTCTTCGTCCGGGGACAAGGCCGTCGATTCATTGAGCACCTGACGCCAGGGCAGTTTGGCGAATTGCGACAAGACGACGCGCAATGCGACGCCGAGATAGGCGCCCAACGCAACCGATATGGTCGACAGGGCACGCAGACGGAGGTTCATGTTGATGCGACTGAGTGGCTCGTATGTGGCCGGACGAATCTGGTGGAATTCGTAGGTCGCAGATGGCTGCAATATGAAGGGGGTTGGGCCACTAACACTGCGCTTACTTTGCGCTCACAAAGACGGCTGAGGCTGATGGTTGCTTCAAAAGTAATGCATGATACAACTCCAAATTATACTTTCGTCGCCAGAACGGAGTACCAGACTGTCAATACAGTGCACAATCATAAGAAGACGCGTGTGCAGTAGACGTTTCGGTTCCAGAGCCTCAGAGGATTAAAATGTTTACCTATCTAACAACCCCAAGACCTGTCGCATTATGCTCTTTCATCAAAATGAAAGCTCGGAATGGGAAAAGTGCAGAAAACAAGGTTCATTACCGTTGCTGCTGCTTCTCATCACACATTATAATAAAATGAGAGATTGACAAAGGCCACACGCATGATGACCGGGTCGTGTACTTTAGAAAACCATTTTTTTGTATTAGCTTTGAATCAGCTGCCAAAAGGATAGAAAATATTGTATGCGAAAGAGGGGGCACACAGGCTCAGGAACCTGCCCAACAGGATTGTCAGCACAGGATCACTTGCACCACACTGAACAGCTTCGAGTTTGTGTCTCGGTGTGTGCGTGTGTGTGCGGTTTTGGAATTTTATGCAAACGAGATGCAGATGTGTACAAGGTGGGTGCCCCATCAGCACATCTGGCATTACGCTCAGAAAGTTGCGTTAAATGAGGTCATACATTATTAACCCGATATGCAGAGGATTTGCGATATTGCACTTTGTGAAAGAGGTGGCACTCAGGCGGCGGGGGCGCTTTTGTAGGTTGCACTAAAAGAAACACAATTGCGTTTTAACTTGATCTTTACCTCGTTCTTACTACCAGCACAAAAAAACATGATGGTCAGAAAAGAAAAAACATGTGGAAAACACCACCTCGTTAAACATTAATGCCAACAAGAACGGACCGTGCTGTTTCGATAACAAAAGTTAGCAGAATACGACATTTATATAAAAGGTGTTGTTTTGGAACTATGTACGTACGCGGTTTATCAGCAATCGATACCTGACATTTTTGTGCAATGCGCTTCGCTTGGATGCTAACATCATCGTATACATAGTAGTGCACCTGATGGTCATTTGGCAAGCACAAGTGTGAAACGCTAGTGTCGTTTGGGTTCAGTGACCTACAGGTGACCAGGAATACACATGCCGCATATGCCATGACCTCTCCCACATCTACATACTGTATAATACATATAAAGTCACAGAAGTAGAAGACAATGATTAATGATCCGGAAATGAGCAGCAGGCAATTTACCAGCCTGCATTTGCCACCATATCGCATGTATTGGTGGGCACCGAGTGTTCGCTACAACAGGTATTGAATATCTGCCAATGGTATCGAAGTTAGTAGACGATTGAAGCCACTGCAGTATTTCACATTCATGCTGGTTGTCATTCACCATGGAGTGGGACCATATCAGGGTAGATACCAAAACTCCCCATGCATTTGTAGGTGATAGAAGAAACCCGCATTGAGGTATGCATAAGAAGACAGAGGCGTTCATTGAAGTACGTGGATACATTTGTGAAATTTGAAAGGCATGGGTCTGTTGAGCTAGCTTAGGCTGCCTTCACAATGCATGCGCGTTTGCGCATTTGCGCACGAAACTGACGCGCATTTGTGTTCACAATGCATTTGCGCGTTTGCGCGTCTGCGCGTTTTTGACGCGCAAACGCGCAAAAATACGATTAGGATTGGTTCTAATTTTGCGTGCGCGTTTGGCTTGCCCGAGCTGTCTGAAGCAAACAAACATTATTATTTCAACAAATTATATTTTAAAGACGATATGGCCACCTGTTACGATCCTTTTACGTTTGTTGTTTTATCACTCAACCATTGTTTATGTTTCATTTCAAAAGTCATTCTTTCACAGGAAACAAAATGTCGAAAATTGTATTTTTCACAACTTGTCGTGTTTGTTTCTTGTTCGTATGCTTTTCTTTGAACAATTTCAATGGAATCGGGTGCAGGGTTCAACTTTTGTTCTGTTTGATAGCAATTTTTGTATTTTCTATCATTCGTTGCCAAAAAATATTCCGCAATCTCAAGTTTTCCTTTTAAAAATTACATCATGGGACAGCAAAGGTGAATGCTCATCAACAGACGATGAGCTCAATCTCCCGCCGGACGCATGCCAGCCCGGTACGAATATGAAAATGCAAAAAACAACTGTTCCAAATTTCATGCACACTCTATTCTAATCTGATGCGCAAACGCGCATGTCCATTGTGAACACAGATGCGCACTGCGCGTTTGCGCATTTGCGCGTTTGCGCATGAAATTTGCATTGTGAACACCAATGCGCGTCAAAAAATGTGACGCGCAAACGCGCATGCATTGTGAAGGCAGCCTTACAATCGAAAGTCGCAGTCAGCTGGTATACAATAGCTTATGAGCAGGGCTGAGGAGCTGCACCGGGAAGAGAAATGGAAATAATCAAATAGACACCTTTTCATGGAGGAGGGGGGCGGGAAAAAGTCGTCAAGCTCTGGAGGGTAAATTACCTACAAGCCACATGGAGTAATACCGTAGTCATAGCGTGAGTGGTGTATTGGCAGCGTGCCAATAAAGTTATACACTGAGAGCCAGTCGCTGCTCTGAATGACTTTACTCGCGCGACACGATGTTGTATTACCGTTTTTAACCGTTACTGATTACACTCGAACAAGGCATCCTTGGGGAGCTTGGGGCTTTCACAGCATGTTGCACCGCAAACAAGAGCGGTACTGTACGTACATACATTAGGTGTGCATGTGAATGTCCCTATGGGCACGTCACTTGATGACATTTCGCAATTAACGTACAACACACGCACGCAGGATCGGTACCGCAGTTGACCACGGACCGTTTTTGACGCCAGCTATGTATCTTTGGCGCAAGCCAGTGTTTTGTCAGCAGAGCAGAACTAATTGTTTTCCGAAACGTCAACTAATGTCAGCCAGTTTTGCGGTAATGAAAAAGTGTAATTTCCGTTTTCAGTGGCGCTCAGAAAACCAGGTGAGTGACGTCTGAGGCAACGAACGGCACACACGCGGCTTTGACACTTTCTGGAGAAAAGAACACCCGGACGCAATAAGTCAAAACTCGCGCTTGTAGAAAATAGCTCTTCCGAGGTGTACGCACATGTTGACAAAGATTATGTATCACAGGTACCGTAACCAGATACTCCTGCAGATTTTTTTCGCACCTCTGTATTGACCACGAGCGCTGTTTTTAAACTTGCAGTGTAACGAGACAAGTGAAGAAAATGCGTATGCTAAGACTGAACACAACAGACACATACATTTTGTTGAGAAAACTTTTGTGAAATAGTACGACAAGATATGCAGGGAACTCTGCATTTCTTGCTTGGTAGCCTATTAAAGGGGTAGTTCCACTCAAATACAGGTTGGTCTTAAAAAGTAGCTTACATATGCAGCCCACATTTCAGTTTGGTATTGGTCGCACAATGACTAAATCAGAATTCATCTACCCTGATCTTCAGGTTCATCCTTAACCACTATGCTACTTGTATTTTTGACAAAACATTTACAGCTAAAAATAATCTAGCAGATCAACCACGTTGCCGCAGGTCTGAAACATTCTCTTTACTACATACTTTGTGTGCGATCACGCAACGCAACGTCATTGCCCCGTCACTTTCCCTCTTCACGATTCAGGAAAAAAATTTGACCAATTCTTATATAGTCATTGTGCGACCAATACCTGATTCCAGCACCAAATTCAGAGAACGAGAAATCGCAATTTCTGATTTTCAAAATTCCCTCAGAGTATGCTAACTTTGCTCAAAATCTGAAAGAAAGAAAAATGTAAGAATTTGTTTAACGTGAAGGAGTGCTTCAATTCGGTCAATTTGGTGTTTGACATAATCAGAAGGCATATTTTTAATTTTTGGATGGTTTTTAGTTTTTGCAAATAGTTTTTGCATGGCTATTATAACATATTTTACATACCCCATTTTTTGCTCATTTTCGGGTGGTCAAGCCGCGTTGAACGGGATTTTGGTATACTTTGGCGCTCCGTATCTAGATCCGTGAGTTTTTGGTGCAGAAATCAGGTACCTACCAATTTGAGACACTGGCCAGACGGGCTACTGTTTTAGACCAACTTGTACCTGAGTGGAACTACCCCTTTAACCGGCCGTACACGCAGGGTATAGGGTATGCGTACACATGCAAGCGTAAACTAAACTAATTACTTATTACTTCGCTTCTTTGGTAATCGACAGTTTTTAACGAGACGGCAAACCCGTTCTCATTACAGAGCAACACCAGCGGTTGTGCCTCCGCAACATCAAGGTGGTAATGAAAGGAAGTAACCAAAGAAAGGCTGCACCAAAGGGTTCACGTGCCGCTAAGTTATTCCGCCATTAATTGCACATGCACACCCACCAATACTAGCATTGAAATTGTACACATTTCTTGCGCCTATTCTCGCAAATACACCCAATTCGTTGAAAAGAGCCACTCTCGAACACCACAGGACAACATGGCTGCAATAACTGCAATATAATATTAGGCAACTGCCAAAGGGACGAAGTTTGTTATCTGACGGGGCATGCATGACACGGTCTTCAAAGACAAATGTAAAGCAGCATGGCCGTTGCCCTTCGCACCAAATATCGGTCACAAAACCGCACATTTTGGCCGCCCGCATTCATCTGTGTCAGTCAAATCTGTCAACGATAGGTGGACAACTAGGAAATTTTGATAAAAAAACAGTTAAAAAAAACAAACAGAAAACAAAGAACCACACGCTCCTGGTGCCACGACGCCCACAGCGAACCGCCGCAAGGCTGTGTGTTTCTCAAAAAAAAATTTCCACTGAGGTTGACATTTATAAGTCGGTAATCCTGGTGGGTGACACTTTCACAATCAATAAAATAATTGGGAACGAAAAGTTAACTAAGTGTAGTATCTGTGCACGTTACCAGCACGCACCCTAAAACCACATCAATTGCATAAGAAAAACAATGCATCAGAGAATCAACCACACCGCAAACATCGCGTGTAAGAACCATAGCACTGCCAACAAATGACCCAGTTGCGTCAGTGTGAACGATAACTTTTGGTCAACACATATGTACATACATGGCTTTGCATCGCAGAGACTTTACTTGGGACTGACATAAGCAGTTGCTATTGCATAACGTCAATTTTTAAACAAAGGGTTCTCCTGGCCCAATATCCAGCCCAAACGTGCGTTTTGTGCAGATCGACTAAGAGCAGCTGACGTCCGCAGCTCATTATATAACAGTTCACCTAAACATAGCCCTTCTGGGTCTGGGAGGCTGTGAAAAAGTCTAAGACTTTGAATCGCTTTGGAAGTGCGATGGGTGGTTCCGGAAAGCAGAGAAAGCTGAATTCAGTTGAAGTTCCACTCATTTCAGCCAATGAGACAGATGTGAGGTCTCGAAAGAACTTTCAGCGGATGTCGAGCGGTGCGATTGTAATTCAAAGAACAAAACATTGAGCATTATTTAAAACCTCTGGTCGCCTCGTCTGTCTCCCACGCACGAGTTAATGGAACGGGAGTTCCTGGTTCCGAACAGATTTTGGAATGCAATTACATGTGCATTATTGGTTCATGTGTAGGCAATGTGGGTCACCAAACACTGGTGATAATTTATAGAAAGCTGGCAAGTCCGGGCCGCAGTGGTGACCAGAGCTTTGGGTATGCTACTGGCAGGCGTTTCAGTTAAATGACAGGCACAGCAAAGCCCCAAGATCTGGACAATAGAACACGTTCAATAATCCAAAAACAAAGATCGAAATATAAACACACGAACGTAACATCGCTAGAAACAGGCATGGTTTGACTGTGATGAATAAGACACGGGTGGGTTGGATTTTGAAACTAAATTCTGAATGCATATTTACCGCATGGCTGTCGCAGTATGATTGGCTGATATTTTGGTGTTGGCTCAAATGTGGTTTTTTGTGATATCGCATTCCGAAACTTGCATAAACAACGCGTGTGGGCAGTTGGGCACCGTAGAAAATGAGTGGAAAACGTGTGTTGCACCAGCTACAGACGAGGGTAGAGGAAGTTTTGCAGCTCAAAATACAATTTCAAACGACCATTAAACACGTGGTGGTAATATCAACCCAAAACAGCGCGTGGTGAGAAAGGAGCAGAATCCTGGTAAAAAACGATCCCCCGCTGACCCATCGTGTCGCTCATGGAGCAGCGCGACATTTTATTGGTCGCAAACTGTGCATACCGGAAACCATAGCTGTTCGAAAAATTGGGAATAAAACAGCGCAATTTAACTAAAAACAGAGTCGAAACGCGTCGCTGGCAGATTGAAACTGAGATAATGGAGCCAGAAAGAACACAGATGGAGAAACAGCGTCCGGTATGATCTAGGTCCTGCGTTCCACTTCCACCCATGGGCACAGTCTTTTTCAATTGTGTGGGAAAACGGTTGGTTCCAAGTTTTCCGTCAAATGATACTTAACACACACCGCCAAAGCTCAGCAACACGCATAAAGAGTAAAGACACCGTGTGATCAGATACGAACGGCTGAACATGATGTTCGGATGCGTGTGTGCCCTGGTCATCAATTTATGCAAAGTTAGATGGGTGTGGACTGTGCACAGAAGTTAGTTGGCACGGGTGGCAGGTGTGGGGCTCAGGTGCATTCTAGAGCCGTCGCTCAGATTTTGACATAACACATCGAACATCCACTGCAAGGACTCCAACCAGAAACGAGGTAAAAACAAACGTCACAGGATAACTTGACTGTGTGTGGTGTGAAAGAAGCAAAAGGTCAAATAACCGAAAGAGCAGCTTTGGTCTTCGTCAACAAATTGGTCTGGATGACTGACAACGTTTTCACTTCACACTTCTGATGTTTCATAAACCGATGGCAAGGGGTGACGCTATCTCCTTGACTTGGAGATCAGGCACTCTTGGCGCCTATTTTCAAAAACGCTGTCATGGCAACCGAATTTGAGAGAAATTGTTTGATTTGATGCATATTCGCCGTTCTGAGCCTTGGCGCGCGCGAAAAGAATAAGCACCAACAAACATCAAACGGCGCCTGTTGGCATCGGCAAGCAAAAAAAGTCAACTCACTGACGCAGCCACATGGTCTCTAGCGTTCACAAATCGCACGTTTCCGCGTTCGCTTGGTGCTGAATTTCGTGTTGCCGTCATCGTATTACCGTATTGTCGGAAATAGAACCCGGGGGGTCTATTTTTTCACTGGGGTCATTTTGGGGGGGTTAATTTATGGGGGGGTCAATTATTGGGGGGGTTATATTTTTCATTTGGCCCCCCGACGAAAAAAATCATTGTTAATAATGCCCATAAAAATGGCTTGTTTTCGGTATTTTCTAACTTCAACAGCGGCAATTATGCTTAAAAAGCTGTATTCTGTTGTGCACGCAAGCTCAAACAACGTTTGACACAACAACACAGCCCTACCATACCACTAATCTGTGGTACGGTGAAGGTTGGGGGTGGGGTTCTATTAATGGGGGGGTCAATTAATGGGGGGGTTATATTTTTGATTT
>JASAMV010004330.1:0-20758 GCA_030248065.1 Rhynchonema sp. JSB1_4
ACGCGGATCTTTATTGCCTGCATGAAACATCACTTGAAACCCAGTCACGTCATCCACTTTCCAGCGAAAACCGTGGCTTGCATTGGAGGCGGTTTCTATTTTTTCATCTGCAGTCTCTCGCAATCAAATCTGTCTCATATGTACAGTCCGTGACGAATTATGTGGACGCTTTTCAACGTCGCCGCGCGCGGCAAGCGTTGTGCATATAAGAATGCAGCACACAATCAATAACCGGCTCTGACAGCGAGGCAAAAGTAGCGCGCGCCGCGCGCGCGGCATCAATCGATAATCACAAAAATGGCTACGTACAGCGTATGGCAGGCTAAAATTAACCCAAATTTGGACAGTGGCTAAATCCTGGCTATGCACATAATTTGTTAACGGTAGACCACAAAGTCCATCCGTTACCTCCAATTATAGGATTTTTTCTGAAAAGTCAACCTACCCTTGTGGTGCACCCTAATATGCACAACGCTTGACGCGCGCGCGGTGGCGTTGAAAAGCGTCCACATAATTCGTCACGGACTGTACTTCATTATAAAATACCTTTTTATGAGCAAGCTACACGTGGAACACATGAATGAGAGATGATGAGCAAGCAGAGGAGATGTCTCATGTACACATCAACACCCGGATTGCAGACGTGATTGTCTTGCACAACAGTGAGCTGTGGCGTAATATTTGGGCGTTCTAATTTGGAATGCGCTGCTACAGTGCCGGCCAAAAGTTTTTATAGACTCTTGTTGTGGACTTTGAAAAACTCGTGTTTTCTGCTCACTGCCTTTGTGTGTGAGCTCGGCTATTGCTGTCGCTACCTTGCGGCAATGGTCCACTATGACTTTAGCACATACCCATTTCAGATCGTATCACATCAAAAATGACTGTGTCAGCCCACTCACTGCCGTCAGGTTGAAGTCTCAGGCACATGTATTTTAACAAGATGAGAGTCTACAAACTTTTGGCCGCCACTGTATATTTTCGTTTCGACAGACCAACATCAGCGGAAATATGGTACTATTCGAAAATGAGGAAATCCAATTCGAATCATGTTGATTGGCGGCAACCAGCCCAGTTCTTAGTGAATAAACACTTATCCTTGTTATTTTTCAAAGACTTCGGGAGTTTTGAAACTGTATATTAAACTTCATGTCAGTTTAATGGCTTCACGAACTTCACGGAATTTTAATTAAAATTTTAAAACGCCGTGGTTATCAAAGTTTGAATTGGGTTCTTGAACAATGCAGAATTTTCGCACGCATAGGTACTGTAATTAAACTAGCCCAGTGGTAGCTAAAAATAACATCAAAGCAGTCCGATAGTCATAAACATCAATAATCCTGATGATTAAGTGTGTGGAGGAAGCCATGAGGTACGGACAGAACAGCGGGTGTCAAAACAGCGGGGGACAACCAGGGCTTGGTAAAAAAGTAAAGTAGTATCAAAAAGTTGGCCAGTTTTTTTATTCTAAAAAATTTAAAGAGCAAGTCCACTTTCTTATTATTTTTTCACATGTTTTGATGGGGTATTATTGCTAGGTATCGACACACTCAACGATGGTATCTTGTTTTCAACGGTCGTGGCTCAAATGTTTGTTATTTTTGTGACAGGAATGGAGAACATTGTGAGTCTTTATCTTCGTTCAAACTTATCTACAAACACACAGCGGGTGTAAAACACGGGGGGACAAAACAGGTTGTGGGCTTACGATCCGCGATCCCGGCTCAGCGTAAACTTTGATTTTTTGAGCCCGGCACGCGTTAAATCTAACCGCCCTAACTGACTTAAAGACCAGCTGTTTTGTCACCCTTTGGTTTGAAAGCCGCTGTTTCATCTCCGATGTCTTGTCACCAGCTGCTTTGTTTGCGACAGTATCACGAAGCCATATCTTGGTGTCAAGCAAGTTCTCATCACTGTCCTGCTTATTAAACAACCTAAAATAACAAATGCACACCGTATACATAAATGATTAGGAGGAAGTGGTACTGTTTTTGCAGAAAGATCATAATCACAGGCCAGTTGATGCACACGGAAGACTGATTACATCTTAATCCCACATTCAAACAACTTCAATTTAGTACTAAGCCGCGGAATGAGTAATATCTGACCGAGCTTAGTCAGCCCGGCCGATGAATAATAGAGATAAAATACTAAATACTAAACTAAAATATAATAAATATACTGTAGGTCGAGAAAGCACCAAAATCGGCATATCAACCAGATTAACGAGGATAAACCTACGTAGATAAAAATATCTGACTCAATACAAGGGTATTCTCCCATCGGGAACACTTTTTATGAACACGGATATGGTCTTTTAAAGCTGACGAGAATATAACTGGTCGTGTCTGAACGTGTCTGTTTTGGGCTTGCAGACAATATCGACAAATTTTTGTTGGAGGGGTAGAACTTCCACGCTGGCCAGAATTATAGAGCTCTAAGGCTATGTCACAAAACATAATTCCAACAAACAATTGCCTACATTGTCTACAAGTTCAAAATGGACAAGTATACCTGCAGCTTAAAAGGGCACGTTTGTACCGACGTCACAGGGGATGTTTTCCGATGTGAAATATGATGATGGCTGATCGGTCGGTACCTTGCCTCAGGCTTCTATTCAGGGTTAGTCCTAAGGCCAGCCAGAAAGACCTGTGCACGATTTGCAAGTCCACGCCTAATTTCAAGCCTCAAGCAAGGCATCAACACAGGCAGGATATCGATATGACAGTTTCGTGTTAGGTGGATTCCTTATTGTGTGAATTCAATGCCCGCGTGTTAGCAAATCATTTGTTTGGTCACGAACTACATGAATACCCACTTTGGTGTCGAACTCATGCAGCGAAATCCCTAGATCCCTGAAATAAAAGATCGGCTGGCAAAAGCATCGATTTTATCCATATTTTCAAATGTTGGCCGCGAGCTCGACCAGTACCCACTTGACAAAGAAATGAAAGACTCAGCTACAGTAACTGATGCTGAAAGCTAAATAACCAGGCGAAGGGAGCAAATCCACCTCCGTGTAATTAAAAAGTTCGATAACATATTTTCGGGCATGTGACCACGAAGAAGCTTCACTTTAAGGAATATGGTAATTGTCGTCGTGGGATTTACAGTCTGTTATGAAGACTCTAATTAACACGTGTTTACTCCTTCGGACAGCTAGCGACATTTAGCTTCCATTTTCTCATAATTTACCACAGTTCACCGAACCCACCATTTCGCCAATTACGGTGACATTTCAATTGTATGCATGGCTGACCTTTAGCGTTTCTGGGCTATTTTGTACAGGACACGTTATATTGTTTAACCACGCATCAATTAGGATTTGCATAAAGGACACTCTTGAGACGACACCACCAGCTGGAGGCTTTCATATTTAAATGAATCGTCGTGGTCAGAAGCACGGCGATGAATACTTAGAATGAATTTTGCAACTTAAATCAGTTGCATGAATAAATAAAAATGCAATCTAAATATATCAGCACTGATTATAGGAACATAGACTATACTTCACATATTGTAAGTCTGCTTGTTTGAAACATGTCTAGTAAAAAAAACTCAATCAACCAAATGCCTTCGGTATAACACCATCCTTTAATAAAGACACTTATTGTGAACCCGCATTATTCTTCGTAGCTATGGGTGGAATTTTCGAAACGGTGTAAAGGTCAGTTGGGTGTAAAGTTCGGTCGAAAGCTCGGTCGACGTAGCTCGGTGTAAACGTGAAACATTGCCTGTTATTAACATGAAATGTTTCAAGTTTACACCGAGGTCTATCACAATGAGCTGTCGACCGAGCTTTCCACCGACCTTTACACCCAACTGACCTTTACACCGTTTCGAAAATATCACCCTATGTTGCAATTTCGCCCACGCTGGCGCCGTTTCAATTTCGCGCTGAAGGGCAAGTGTCAAATTATCCGCATTCTCAACAATGAGCAGCATACCGAAGAAGTTCGATTAAGCCCCCCTGGGAATTTATTTGGGACATGGGCCTGTTTTGAGATATTTTGAAACAAAAAAATTTATCCCAAAGCCGCCAGAATTTTTATATTCGGCAAACTTCCTAATAATTCGCCGCCGCCCCACAGTGTTAGCTTAATTGACATCTTGCCGCAGAATAAAAGAAGCGCTCCAAGTAATTTTTGAACTGCAGATGCATGCGTTTAGTGCTCCTAACCATTCTATCAGCACAACCATTCTAACCATCCTCATTATTGTTACGCTACACACACACAAATCATTACTATTACAATTGACGAGAACGTGTTGTATAACATGGTACATTTTCCGAACCTCCGAGCAAAACACTGCAATACTATATAAGATGTGCAACTTCTACCGCGTCGCTGACGTCGGAACAAAATTTTTTAACCCACATGAGCCCACAGGGCCCAGGTTCTTGTTCGGAAAACTTGCCAAATAAACACCCAGTGCTGGCTAATTCGGTGAGGGGAGGGGAAGCAGCCCTGCTGCCTGTATCAGTAGTTTTGCTTCGAATGATATTTTCCTGAAAAAACATTATCAGATTACGGTACAATTACAAGAACTTCCTTATTAGCTCGCGAGGTTACGTCATCCAGGTTATTGGTCGCACTGTGACCATATCAGAAGCCATTAAAAACATTTTCCTGAGCGGTGAAGCCCATTTCTGCAGATCGCCAGTGTCCGTTTGTATTCTTCTAAAACAGTTCAGTGGATATCACGGTCAAGTTGCTGCTTGAACACAGGTAAGCGTTACACAGGCAGAAATGTTTTTTGGAAAAAACATATACAGTAGAACGCCGGCATGGCGACCTGCAGTTAGATGTGCCTTACAATTCAGGATTTTTGTTTGGACGGATTCTCTTCCAGCAGTCATTGTGCGACCGTTCTCAATGAAAGTCTGTATTGATGTTGCGCATGTACAGTATGCCTTGGGATTATTCCATGACAATTCAAATAATGAAACGAGAATGATAAGGAACCGAAGTTGCAAAATGGGCTCGTTGGAATGTGTGTGGCTCCCAAGAATCCTACAGTATACCACTCAGTAATGCAGACTGTTCATTTGTTTCCGCATTGGCACATACTGTATGTATGTATGTAATTCGCAGCTTACAAGCGTCATTAGAATTTAATGAATGCAACTAAGCGATAACGATTACGACACTGCCTTTCGTGAAAATGGATACCATTGGAATTAGCTCGTTTTTACAGAACTGGGCGTGTTTGATCTCAAAACAAGCCATAATGTATGTATTTGAGATGGTTAATTATCAGATGGAGATTATATTTTGTGACCCAATGGTGCCCGTAAAAGCAACTTGCAATTGGAGAGCGAACCCAGTGTTTTTGACATAAAAATACTTGAACGACACGTACATTAGATGCCATAAGTTGCATTCACGCTTTGCATCACCCAAAGATGCAAAGACGAGTGACTGGTTGGTTTTTCGGCCCCGGCTATTACCCGAAAATGGACCGAATTCATGCGACATACGCGGGTGCATTCAACGAACCGTGAGGCTCACCGTGTAGTCTGTCCATCAACTCATGGCACTTTGTCTTGCTGCTGGCTGGATTCTTCACCTTCTAATGAAAGAGAAATTGAGTGACCGATTTCGCAAAAAAACTGAAAAAATGATACAATGCGTCGAAAAAGAATTAATTCAATTAAGTTTAATTGGTGTAAAATCCTTTTGGACATTGATAAAGCAAGATGCACACGTTTCAACTGTGTATTCGTTCACCACGTGAAAAAATATTTTTTCTTTTGTTTTTTCAACAAAAATGCACTGCATTTATTGAACTGAGCGTTGTTACACGGATGAAGTCATGCTTGTGGTGACTGATCTGTGTCTTTGGCACAACAGACATATTAACAAACAAGTTAATCCATAGATAATACATGACAATTTCGCAAAAATTACAATTTACGCGCAAAAATACTTTTTCGGAGACTCAATTTCTCTTTCACTAGAACGTGGAATAAGGGAACACGCCAGCCAGCAGCATCACAAAGTGCCATGAGCTGATGGACGGACTATACGCATTCTCTATGCCATGCAAAACAAAGCTCAGATTATGGCCAAAATCAGCAGAGCTTCAAAGTATAATTTGAAGAAAGGTACTGAAATGAGCCCTAGTTTGCAACATTTAAGGACTTGCCGAACTTTTTAAATTTTAAATTTTTGAAAGTTTGAAGGGCTTGAGGCTTAGTTCACGTCGTAAACTAAGCTCCAGGCCCTGACGTCGTTACCAAACCACACGTATTGAAAAACATGAACGTGGGTCGCACAACGACCATACGAGAATCCATTCAAAAAAATTTCCTGAATTGGCAAATCACATCTCGCTGCAGATCACCAGCGTCATATTTATATTTTGCCAAAATATGCTTTGGGAAAACACGAATAGAACGCTTTACCATTCAGGAAAGTTTTTGGATGAATTCTCGTGCGGCTCATACGTGCATTATCCAGACATACACATTATACTGTCTCATCATCACAATGCGGGTATATGTGTATAGTCTAACCACGAGCTCATGAGACTACTCTTTTGAAGTTGGCTTGTGCGGGTATTTCGGAGATAAAAGAAAGAGAAACGCACGTATTGAGTAAAAACACGCTCTCCACCTCGGTGCGTAAATTCCCTTTTCACTCCCAAAACATCTGTGTGTTGAACGACGTTGCTGTTCGCGTAAGCACGCAACAATTGAGGTCAGCCAGCTGGGACTTGTCATCATGTCTCTCGGTCCAATCTCTTTCTTTTGCTTTTCGGAACCGTGTAACCGGCGCTTTTTTGAATCTGGCCAAGCAAGCTTTAAACAATAGTCGTCTCATGAGCGCGTGGTTCGACTATACCGTAGCTCCATTATGACGCGTGTCGTGCCAGAGATTCGTGCTTGAGGGATGTAAACAGAAACAATGTGCTTCAGAAATACCAACTTATCACATGAATTACTGACAGACTACGAAAGAATCGTTAATGTGAATCACATTTTGAATGAATCGACATCGTCAACAACAGCCCGAAGCAAAACATGAAGCAAACGAGGCCTGAAACCACGCCCGTTTGTGACAAGGCCGAAACAAAACAGGCGACACTCACTCACTGCTCATCTGAGTGCTAACGCAGCACCCTCGGGTGGCCAAGAATGTACCGGAGAATATATTGCCACATTAGTCCCCTCGCCCGGTCACAGGGAATTCGTCAGCCGACAGTCAAAAGGCTCCAAATTGATTTGACCCAATCCTATCAACTTTGCACAATCTGATGAAAACAATGCGCGTGATTGCGGTGCGCTCGATACATCATGCAATAACAAAACGACACGAATGCTGCAAATATGCTGCACCAATGTTGAGTTTGTGGCAAGTATAGCAAAGCAACCCTGCAGTTGTGACGCTCTCCTTACCAGATAATGTTTCATTTGTTCCTTGGCCCCGGCCCCGACCCTGCCAGTGCGCCCAGAGCAATCCAGGGGACAGGGCTCGGTTACTTTTCATTACTTTTCTGGCCTTGGTCCTGGCCCTGGCCAACATGGCTTGGCTGGCTATTTATTGGTCACATAATTTACGGTATTACTACAGTATATTTATCCCATGCGGCTTATAACTTCCATGCTTGAGCACCACCTGAATATAATGTGACGTTGATGAAAAGCAAAAAATGGTTTTTCAAATGCACCAAAGCTCTTGGTTTCATTCGCGTTTCGTACTACAATCTGTTTACTTGCGTATAGGTTACGGTGTAAGTCGGGCGTATGAAGCATACATAAGTCGGAACGTAAGCTAATGTAAACTTGCCGGCAAGGGAAGGAACCGAAAGTTGATGTTCTGGCCCAATTATACAAACCTGTAAGACATGACAGAAGTACGGTAAGTATTAGCTTAATAACCACGCAACAGCAATTTAGTATGCATGGTTGGAGAGTATAATGCAGTTTGCAAAAATTTGCAAAACCCATCTCACGCGCCAATTGCGAAGCATGAGAAAATATTTTGTAGTCTGCAGTGGATTTGAGATCAAGGGAGCTCGCACACAAGAGAGGGCAAAAAAAGTGTATAAGCATTGATCACATAAACAGCACTGCGCCTTTCATCGAGGCATACTGTAAGACGTTTTCTGGCGAAAGGTCACTGATCCACAAGTCGCTATTGATAGTAACTGAGAAGCAGGAACTCATGCATACTGTAATAATGCACGTTAGCGAGGGCGGATGCTCTACCGGTTATTGCCTAGTCAGCAAGGTTTGCAAAACTTTTCGGCACTAAAAGGCTCCCAAAGCAATATAACTGACGAACGGTGAAATTACGTTGTTTGCTGACATTTGTATGGAAAGATTGAAGGCAAATCCCTGGCATAGATATGGGCGAATTTTGCTTGAGCAAAATTTTGCGATGGAGTTGTAGCGCACTAATTGCACCCAGCGTAAAAAAGATTGTCCATCTTCACCAAATGAACAACTTTTACGCTGGTCGGAATTACAGCGCCAACTCGGTCGCAAAATACAGCTGAACTACAATTTGCATGTGCCTGCACAGTCCATCCATGCCAGTGGATTAGCTTCAAAAGAGAGGGCCCATTTCTGCTGACAAGAGACAAACCGCATAATGATGAAAAAATCAGGATTCAGCCGAGACATAGGGTGATATTTTCGAAACGGTGTAAAGGTCAGTTGGGTGTAAAGGTCGGTGGAAAGCTCGGTCGACAGCTCAGTGTGATAGACCTCGGTGTAAACTTGAAACATTCCACGTTAATAACAGGCAATGTTTCACGTTTACACCGAGCTACGCCGACCGAGCTTTCGACCGAACTTTACGCCGACCTTTACGCCCAACTGACCTTTACACCGTTTCGAAAATTCCACCCATATTTGTAAGCTTAAGGCTGTCTAAAGAGAGTGGGGCCTATTTCTTGGCCTCCAAACCCGAAGCCTGGGGTACAAATACGTCAACGGACATAAAACTGCGAAACAGTGGCAAAAAATTACACAGTACACACGTGAATAAAAAATTTTATTATTCATTCCGGATGTGGTATCTTGTCAGCAAAAATAACCTCGGTGCGTAAATTCACTTTTGACTCCCAAAACATTTGTGTGTTGAGTGACGTTGCAGTTCGTGTTCGCGCAATCACGCAATAAATAACAAATTAAGGTCAGCCGGCTGGAACTTGTCATCATCTACTCGGCCTGATTTTCTTTTGTTTCCGAAAACACGTGTGACCGGCGCATTTTTGAATCTGGCCAAGCAAGCTTTAAAAAGAACGTCTCATGAGCACGTGGTTGGACTATACATATACACCCGTATTTTGATGATGAGACAGGATAATGTATGTGTCTGGATAATGCACGTATTAGCCGCACGAGAATTTATCCAAAAACTTTCCTGACTGGTAAAGCGTTCTGTCCGTGTTTTCCAAAAGCATTTCTGCCTGTATCGCGCTCACCGTGTTCAAAGTTACCGTGACACCGGGCAGAACTGTTTTGGCAAAATATAAATATGACGCTTGTATGATCTGCAGCGAGATGTGATTTGCCTATTCAGGAAATTTTTTTGAATGAATTCTCGTATGGTCGTTGTGCGACCCACATTCATGTTTTTCAATACGTGAGGTTCGGTAGCGACGTCAGGGCCTGGAGCTTAGTTTATGACGTCAACTAAGCCTCAAGCCCTTCAAACTTTCAAAAATTTAAAATTTAAAAAGTTCGGCAAGTCCTTAAATGTTGCAAACTAGGGCTCATTTCAGTAGCTTTCTTCAAATTATACTTTGAAGCTCTGCTGATTTTGGCCATAATCTGAGCTTTGTTTTGCTTGGCATAGAGAATGCGTATAGTCCGTCCATCAGCTCATGGCACTTTGTGATGCTGCTGGCTGGCGTGTTCCCTTATTCCACGTTCTAGTGAAAGAGAAATTGAGTCTCCGAAAAAGTATTTTTGCGCGTAAATTGTAATTTTTGCGAAATTGTCATGTATTATCTATGGATTAACTTGATATACTATGTCTGTTGTGCCAAACACACAGATCAGTCACCACAAGCACGACTTCATCCATGTAACAACGCTCAGTTCAATAAATACAGTGCATTTGTTGAAAAAAAACAAAAGAAAAAATACTCTTTCACGCGGCGAACGAATACACTGTTGAAACGTGTGCATCTTGCTTTATCAATGTCCAAAAGGATTTTACACTAATTAAACTTAATTGAATTAATTCTTTTTCGACGCATTGTATCATTTTTTCAGTTTTTTTGCGAAATCGGTCACTCAATTTCTCTTTCATTAGAAGGTGAAGAATCCAGCCAGCAGCAAGACAAAGTGTCATGAGTTGATGGACAGACTACACGGTGAGCCTCACGGTTCGTTGAATGCACCCGCGTATGTCGCATGAATTCGGTCCATTTTCGGGTAATAGCCGGGGCCGAAAAACCAACCAGTCACTCGTCTTTGCATCTTTGGGTGATGCAAAGCGTGAATGCAACTTATGGCATCTAATGTACGTGTCGTTCAAGTATTTTTGTGTCAAAAACACTGGGTTCGCTCTCCAATTGCAAGTTGCTTTTACGGGCACCATTGGGTCACAAAATATAATCTCCATCTGATAATTAACCATCTCAAATACATACATTATGGCTTGTTTTGAGATCAAACACGCCCAGTTCTGTAAAAACGAGCTAATTCCAATGGTATCCATTTTCACGAAAGGCAGTGTCGTAATCGTTATCGCTTAGTTGCATTCATTAAATTCTAATGACGCTTGTAAGCTGCGAATTACATACATACATACAGTATGTGCCAATGCGGAAACAAGTGAACAGTCTGCATTACTGAGTGGTATACTGTAGGATTCTTGGGAGCCACACACATTCCAACGAGCCCATTTTGCAGCTTCGGTTCCTTATCATTCTCGTTTCATTATTTGAATTGTCATGGAATAATCCCAAGGCATACTGTACATGCGCAACATCAATACAGACTTTCATTGAGAACGGTCGCACAATGACTACTGGAAGAGAATCCAATCCGTCCAAACAAAAATCCTGAATTGTAAGGCACATCTAACTGCAGGTCGCCATGCCGGCGTTCTACTGTATGTTTTTCCCAAAAAAACATTTCTGCCTGTAACGCTTACCTGTGTTCAAGCAGCAACTTGACCGTGATATCCACTGAACTGTTTTAGAAGAATACAAACGGACACTGGCGATCTGCAGAAATGGGCTTCACCGCTCAGGAAAATGTTTTTAATGGATTCTGATATGGTCACAGTGCGACCAATAACCTGGATGACGTAACCTCGCGAGCTAATAAGGAAGTTCTTGTAATTGTACCGTAATCTGATAATGTTTTTTCAGGAAAATATCATTCGAAGCAAAACTACTAATACAGGCAGCAGGGCTGCTTCCCCTCCCCTCACCGAATTAGCCAGCACTGGGTGTTTATTTGGCAAGTTTTCCGAACAAGAACCTGGGCCCTGTGGGCTCATGTGGGTTAAAAAATTTTGTTCCGACGTCAGCGACGCGGTAGAAGTTGCACATCTTATATAGTATTGCAGTGTTTTGCTCGGAGGTTCGGAAAATGTACCATGTTATACAACACGTTCTCGTCAATTGTAATAGTAATGATTTGTGTGTGTGTAGCGTAACAATAATGAGGATGGTTAGAATGGTTGTGCTGATAGAATGGTTAGGAGCACTAAACGCATGCATCTGCAGTTCAAAAATTACTTGGAGCGCTTCTTTTATTCTGCGGCAAGATGTCAATTAAGCTAACACTGTGGGGCGGCGGCGAATTATTAGGAAGTTTGCCGAATATAAAAATTCTGGCGGCTTTGGGATAAATTTTTTTGTTTCAAAATATCTCAAAACAGGCCCATGTCCCAAATAAGTTCCCAGGGGGGCTTAATCGAACTTCTTCGGTATGCTGCTCATTGTTGAGAATGCGGATAATTTGACACTTGCCCTTCAGCGCGAAATTGAAACGGCCCCAGCGTGGGCGAAATTGCAGCATAGCTAATACAAAGAATAATGCGGGTTCACAATAAGTGTCTTTATTAAAGGATGGTGTTATACCGAAGGCATTTGGTTGATTGAGCCTTTTTTACCAGACATGTTTCAAACAAGCAGACTTACAATATGTGAAGTATAGTCTATGTTCCTATAATCAGTGCTGATATATTTAGATTGCATTTTTATTTATTCATGCAACTGATTTAAGTTGCAAAATTCATTCTAAGTATTCATCGCCGTGCTTCTGACCACAACGATTCATTTAAATATGAAAGCCTCCAGCTGGTGGTGTCGTCTCAAGAGTGTCCTTTATGCAAATCCTAATTGATGCGTGGTTTCAAACAATATAACGTGTCCTGTACAAAACAGCCCAGAAACGCTAAAGGTCAGCCATGCATACAATTGAAATGTCACCGTAATTGGCGAAATAGTGGGTTCGGTGAACTGTGGTAAATTATGAGAAAATGGAAGCTAAATGTCGCTAGCTATCCGAAGGAGTCTCTCCAAGTAAACACGTGTTAATTAGAGTCTTGATAACAGACTGTAAATCCCACGACGACAATTACCATATTCCTTAAAGTGAAGTTTCTTGGTGCGTGGTCACGTGCCCGAAAATGTTGTCGAACTTTTTAATTACACGGAGGTGGATTTGCTCCCTTCGCCTGGTTATTTGGCTTTCAGCATGAGTTACTGTAGCTCAGCCTTTCATTTCTTTGTCAAGTGGGTACTAGTTGAGCTCGCCCCCCACATTTGAAAATATGGATAAAATCGATGCTTTTGCCAGCCGATCTTTCTTTTAGGGATCTAAGGGATTTCACTGAATGAGTTTGACACCAAAGTGGGTATTCATGTGCTTCGTGACCAAACAAATGATTTGCTAACACGCGGACATTGAATTCACACAATAAGGAATCCACCTAACACGAAACTGTCATATCGATATCCTGCCTGTGTTGATGCTTTGCTTGAGGCTTTTTTTTAATTCTCTGGGCGTTTCAATTAGAATAAATCATCAAAGGGGATCACTGAGAATATCACAGTATCACCGAACGACTAACAAATCTGGGCTAGGCAAAAGAAAGCAAAGTAATATCACTGAATTTCACCAGGCGCCAGATCGAGTCGACCCCAGTAGATCTTGGTCCATTGGGCGATCTATTATGTTCGATCTGTGAGCTCCCGTCACTCCACTCCAAGTTGCTTCGAAGCTTCAAAGTTCTGGGCGACCAAGGTTGCTCGAGAGGCCAACACGGCTGTTTTGCTTGAGGCTTGAAATTAAGCGTGGACTTGCAAATTGTGCACAGGTCTTTCTGGCTGGCCTTAGGACTAACCCTGAATAGAAGCCTGAGGCAAGGTACCGACCGATTAGCCATCATCGTGTTTCATGTCGGTCAACATTTCTTGTGACGTCGGTGCAGTGGGGTCCTTTTAAGCTGGAGTTGTGCCATACTTGTCCATTTTGGACTTGTAGACAATGTAGACAAGATTTTGTTGGAATCATATTTTGTGATAGCTTTGGAACACTAATTTTGGTCAGCGTGAAAGTTGTACACCTCTCCATCAAATGAACGCCTTTCGCGCTGGCCGAGATTAGTGCTCGAACGCTGTCACAAAATATGATTCCAAAAAAATTTTTTTCGATATTGTCTGCAAGCCCAAAACAGACAAGTTTATGTATGACTCCACCAGTTACTGTATGTGCGCGTCAGCTTTCCAAGATTCGTGTGCAAAAAAGATAGTGCTCCCAATGGGAGAATAGCCACGATTGAGTCAGGTACTTTTATCTATACAGGTTTTTATCCTCGTTAACCCGGTTGATATGCCGATTTTGGTACTTTCTTGACAGCCTGGCTGACTAAGCTCAGCCAGATTACTCATTCCGCGGCTTAATACTAAATTGAAGTTGCTTGAATGTTTGATTAAGATGTAATCAATTTTCCGTGTGCACCAACAGGCATGTGATCATTCTGCAAAAACAGCACCACTTCCTCCTATGATCACTTACACAGTATGCATTTGTTATTTTGGTTGTTTAATAAGCAGGACAAGTGAGAACATGCTTGGCACTAGGATATGGCTTCCAGGGTTGGATTAAAAAATTTTTTTATTATCGAACTTTTTTTAACTTTTTTGAATTTTTAAAAATTTTTTTAAGATTTACTTTTTTTTATTCCGAACCACAAAAATTTCGGTTCTCAACGTGAAAAATTGTCGAAAATTTTTGTAAGTATATTTGATTGCACTTGAGAACAAAGGAATAGTTGACACCGACCAGTTGTGTTCACAAACGGGCAGTAGCGAGGTTAAATTTTTGCAATGAGCCAGATAACGTGACAATTCGCGTTGGGGATAGCTGTCCACCATATGTACCAACATCTATAGATTGTAGTATAAAAAGTGAAGGGAAGGAGAAGTCACGGGCAAGGTAAATGATTGGCACATTTTTTAAGCAAAGTTACGTGAAAACAACTGCATAACCCGCGGTGTTGGAACGATAATTTTGGACTTCAAGCAGATTTGACTTCCTGGAATAACTGAATGCGCACATAATGACGGCTGCTTAGGTTGTTTAGTACAGCCACGGACTGTCTAACGTTGTAATGACATTGTACCGATGCGAAATACAAGCGCCGCAGGCGATTTTTTGAGAAAAAACAAGCAGAAACATGCATAAAAACATGCATTTTCACCACAAAAAGGGGGAAAATAATAAAAAAAAGTTGTGAAATAATAAAAAAAAAGTGAACTTACATTTCTAATTTTTAAAAACCGAAAAAGTGGCGAACTTTTTTTAAAAAAAAAATTTTTTTTTACAAAAAAATTTTTACTTTTTTTTAACCCAACCCTGATGGCTTCGTGATTCTGTCAAAAACAAAGCAGCTGGTGGCAAAACATCGCACATAAAACAGCGGCTTTCGAACCAAAGGGTGACAAGACCACAGGATGGTCTTGAAATCCAGTTAGTGCGGCTAAATTTAGCGTGTGCTGTGCTCAAAAATCTAAGCTTACGCTGAACCGGGACCACGGATAGTAAGCCCACAATTTAAGGTGTCGCTGTTATGTCCCCCCCCGTGTTTTGACACCCGCTGTGTATGTTTGTAGATAAGCTTGAAGGAAGATAAAGACTCACAACGTTTCTCATTTTCTGTCACAAAAGTACATAACAAACGACTGCACCAGAAACCGCTGCAAACAAAAGGTAACGACTTCGAGTGTGTCGATATCTAACGGTGCGCACAAATAAATGTGTGTTCACCATATTATGCCGGGTGTTCTAAAGACATTTTGACGCTCGTAGGGACGTCTGATAAGCTGCATTGTTTCCATTACAACACCATTTTTAAACTGAAATATACGCGCCGCAGGCAATTTCTTGCGGTTCATGAGCAATAATATACCCCACAAAAACATGCCTTTTTACCTTAAAAAGTGAGTCACTAACGGAAAAAGTGAGTTGACTTTGTCCTTTAATTTTTTTGGAATACAAAACTGGCCAACTTTTTTCAAAAAATGTTTTAAAAAGATCTTTTTACTTTTTTTACCAAGCCCTGGTTGTCCCCCGCTGTTCTGTCCGTACCTCATGGCTTCCTCCACACACTTAATCATCAGGATTATTGATGTTTATGACTATCGGACTGCTTTGATGTTATTTTTAGCTACCACTGGGCTAGTTTAATTACAGTACCTATGCGTGCGAAAATTCTGCATTGTTCAAGAACCCAATTCAAACTTTGATAACCACGGCGTTTTAAAATTTTAATTAAAATTCCGTGAAGTTCGTGAAGCCATTAAACTGACATGAAGTTTAATATACAGTTTCAAAACTCCCGAAGTCTTTGAAAAATAACAAGGATAAGTGTTTATTCACTAAGAACTGGGCTGGTTGCCGCCAGTCAACATGATTCGAATTGGATTTCCGCATTTTCGAATAGTACCATATTTCCGCTGATGTTGGTCTGTCGAAACGAAAATATACAGTGGCGGCCAAAAGTTTGTAGACTCTCATCTTGTTAAAATGCATGTGCCTGAAACTTCAACCTGACGGCAGTGAGTGGGCTGACACAGTCATTTTTGATGTGATACGATCTGAAATGGGTATGTGCTAAAGTCATAGTGGACCATTGCCGCAAGGTAGCGGCAGCAATAGCCGAGCTCACACACAAAGGCAGTGAGCAGAAAACACGAGTTTTTCAAAGTCCACAACAAGAGTCTATAAAAACTTTTGGCCGGCACTGTAGCAGCGCATTCCAAATTAGAACGCCCAAATATTACGCCACAGCTCACTGTTGTGCAAGACAATCACGTCTGCAATCCGGGTGTTGATGTGTACATGAGACATCTCCTCTGCTTGCTCATCATCTCTCATTCATGTGTTCCACGTGTAGCTTGCTCATAAAAAGGTATTTTATAATGAAGTACAGTCCGTGACGAATTATGTGGACGCTTTTCAACGCCGCCGCGCGCGCGGCAAGCGTTGTGCATATTAGGGTGCACCACAAGGGTAGGTTGACTTTTCAGAAAAAATCCTATAATTGGAGGTAACGGATGGACTTTGTGGTCTACCGTTAACAAATTATGTGCATAGCCAGGATTTAGCCACTGTCCAAATTTGGGTTAATTTTAGCCTGCCATACGCTGTACGTAGCCATTTTTGTGATTTATCGATTGATGCCGCGCGCGCGGCGCGTGCTACTTTTGCCTCGCTGTCAGAGCCGGATATTGATTGTGTGCTGCATTCTTATATGCACAACGCTTGCCGCGCGCGGCGACGTTGAAAAGCGTCCACATAATTCGTCACGGACTGTACATATGAGACAGATTTGATTGCGAGAGACTGCAGATGAAAAAATAGAAACCGCCTCCAATGCAAGTCACGGTCTTCGCTGGAAAGTGGATGACGTGACTGGGTTTCAAGTGATGTTTCATGCAGGCAATAAAGATCCGCGTTTTGTGCTTTTTGGAGGCCACAATATTGGCCAAAGGTGTGTTAACCGGCAAAGCCGGGCACCTCGCCAAAGTTGAAAACGGGCTGAAACAGGTGAAACTCCCTGCTAAGTAAAGTTATATCATTTTATTGGATGACGTACTGTATACGGTAAGAATGGGCTTATAGGCTTACATAACTGTGAATGAAAGTTATCATAAAGTGAAGCGGCAATAATGGAAACTGCAGTGTTGTGTCCCACGTCATTGGTATGGCAAGTTGAATAACATTGCATTATTTCTATTATTTAATTATGTTTCAGAATCACATCACAAACAAATCTGTGCGTCGCATTATTCGATTTCGATACGGGCAGGCAAAAAACCAAAATTCAGAAAGCCAATTGTCATGTCCCAAATATCCATCCGACTGTTTCTCCAATTGGTTCTACTTCAACTCTTATGCCTGACCGATGCGTACGGGTTTGTTCTGCTGAGAAGACCAACCGCAATGGAACTATCAGAGTCAATCTCAGCAGCTAATCAGGGTCGTCGCGATGATATGACTCCCAGGCCGCGTAAATCGGGCACCGCCGCCAACAGTGCTCGCTCTGAGTTGCTGTCGCTTGGTGAGTGCGAAAGTTTTCGTATAACGCTGCTTGACGTGCTTAATGTATGAAGTGTTTTTTCTGGGAAACCCAATTTGATCTCTTTCTCGGAGTGTGTGCTTTCCCAGAAACAACATAATGGTTGCTATGGCTTGCGTATTATAGATGGGTGTTGTCACTGAGCAACTGATAGCGTATCCATAAGCCGTTCTTAACTGGAAATGAGATGGCAAATAAGGCATATGGTGTCCGTTTAGACTCAGACGTTATCGAACACGTATATGGGAAGAAGTTGTAGCCCAAGATCAACAACGAGTTCATGTGCGCCTGCGGAATGAAGCGCGCATATCCAAAAACCCCAACCCTGTATAAATACCGTTCCCAATATCGTTCCAGTGATGGGCGGAGGGAGCAAAGGCGCACAAAAAGCAGCTGGTAAACTGTGCGCGGAACGACTGGCCGAATTATGTAGACATCACGATAGGAACAACGTCATCAATCACTCACTACGAGTCGTGTGTCTGGCGGTCAAGAATTGAAATCGATCGATGTTGAGAGAATACACGGCTAGGCAATTCAGGATCACATTGATCGAACAACTACACACGTGTATGAGAGCAGATCTCGAGGGCAATCGAGAACCACAATATAAACGTGTTATTATTATATATCAGCTGTTAACTGTACATCTGTATTCTTGTTGTTCTTCTACAGTATACTGTACGTGTGTTTTAGGTTCATAATTGTTGAAACCTATATATTGATACGTACATGTGTGAGAACAGTACAATGCGTGTATGATTATTGGGTAAATTTGCGTTTACATTTGTGTGTATAGAGAACCAGGACGTTGATTTTTTGACGTGTATTATCATGGATTAATAGGAAGCATGAAAGTACACAGTCGATCAACAGTCGGTGTGTGTTTGAGGATATGAACTATGTATTTTCAAGCAAAACAGCGTTAACCTACAACAGTTTGTCACACACAATATTCACGAAACACTAAGTATACCCACTTCCATACATACATATACATATGGTTGTAGCAATGGCAAAGGTGTTCAACAAAGTTGTCCGGAATACGCGCATTGGCATTATCACTTTTCATTCGCGCCAGGCTTCACATCAGTCGGAAGGCAGCTGTTCAACAACAGGTGTTGCCTCGGAGTCCTTGTCCGGGTCGGGAGTTGACGGACGGACTGCCATGCTGGCACTGTCCCTGATTAAACCATGAGCTCGTACCAGCTCGTCCAGTTTTGTGGCAAATGTTTCGTGACTTTGTTGCAGCTGGATGGCCAGTGCACGGAGTTGTTCCCGCTCGGTTAGCACAGACTGTAAGATAGCCTTATAGTGATGTCGTTCACATAGATACTATATGTACATAGTCAACTCTTGTCTATTCCGCGACTTTTCAGGCCCGGAAGTTCAGGCCGACGACCTTTTCAGGCCCAGGTTTTCAGACCCGGCCGATTCAGGCCCAGCATATTTGACCCTTTTATAGGCTTAAGCTTATAGCCGGGCCTGAATCGGCCGGGCCTGAACTTCTGCCTCGGGACTGAACCGTCGCACAATAGAGTTGAGCACTTCAGTTGACGACTGTATCATTTGTCGCACAAGACAAATAACGTCGCTTGATAAGGGGTTGTCTTGAGTGGCTTTCTCTTTGTTACAGTATCGTTATCTGACGGAATCCTGTAAGTTTATTCATTAAAAGGTGTCAGTTTCAGTCGATCTGGGTCAAGCCTCTATAAAGCTGCTACAAATTCGAGAACCACATTCCAAGATAAACTGAAGTGCTTACATAGTGAATGACTAATCAAGGCTGCATTCTCCATGCATGCGCGTTTGCGCATGCGCGCGTTTAGGGTCAAAGATGGGCTGGGGTGGGAAAACCCCGCGCGAACATGGTTGCCTCAAAGCCCCTCGAAGCCTCAAAGCAATCTGACAGTGGAGCGACAGGAGCGCACTCAAATACAGCCGTGGCTTACTGAGATTGACAGCGATTCTGTTGCTGACGGTGATAAGTTCTATGGACCTTGGGGTGATTCAGGGGAATCGCTGAGCACTAAATTGTTAGCCTTTGGATTACTGTGCCCCTCCTTTGTATCAATGATCATCGCTGATGAAGCTCAGAACCATAAAAAAGCAGCTATAAGTGACCATTGGTTGGGCGACACAGAAATAAATTAGAATAACATTATAATGACACACAAGTGCCTTTCTAAAAAAAAACCTGCTTTGCGAAAATAAATAATTTTTTATACTTCAGTCAGGTCGACCAGAGAGCAAACGCGCACGCAAAATTAGAACCAATGCCAGTATCGCGTATTTTTGCACGTCAAAAACGCGCAAACGCGCAAAAACGCATTGTGAAAGCAGCCTGACTCACCTCAACCCTCTTCAGCAGCTGATCGTTTGCGTTCTGGAATGACGGTGACCGTGTGAAAATTGGGTCGGAACAAGAAGAAATCACGGCTTATTCTAATGTAGTCTACGCACGTGCGTATGTTGGGCTGCGGTAATACTCGTTCCGCGGAACTGAAGGAACAAGTGGAGGAACGATGATTTCCGTTATGTTAGTCTTGTGTTTGCCTGAGTAATCATCCGCAGTGCATAGCAGCAAGTAACAACGTGTCCGTCTACGAAGTGTTTCGGATTGAACATGCGCGGCTGAAGCTCAACGACTGTTCCTCCACTTTTTTGAACTGAGGTCGGTGGAGGAATCCCAGTTTTAGTGCAACCGTTTGCATTTCACAAAATAGGTTGCATGAGCGCCTAGTGTGTGACATCTACGCTGTAGGTTCCCTTTGAGCCATGCTCTTGTCAGTGGCCCGTGGCCATCGTTCATCCACCTGTTCATCCAGTTCCGCGGAATAAGTATAATCGCACCTTTGTCGTCTACACTGATTATCTGAGTGCGTTGCAGCAACCCTGTCTTCATTTCTTCATGTTCATTTTCGGGCTGCTTTCTGGTTTCCATACTAAGTTCGTCCCACAACCTACAGTATAGTCCATCCATCAGCTCATGACACTTTTTTCAGCTGAAAAGCTTGACAATATCCAGTGCTGTTCCGGTTCCGGTTGGCTTACGAAAAAGAAAAGAAAGAGAAATCGGTTTTTGTTTTACTTTTGTGCACCGTTTTCTATCGATTTTGCCTTGCAGAGGAACAAATTTTCACAACGGAACCTGAACGTCCCAAACAAAAGTGCCATGAGCTGATGGACGGACTATA